>LPNX010028364.1:295153-572260 GCA_001517045.1 Pseudotsuga menziesii
CTTGGAATTTGAATAAAAGTTAAAAGGCCCATTTTGAGTTGAAATTTCCTCTAACGGGGAGATATGTTGAAAATACGAACAAAAAAAGTAGTTTTCTTTTCTGACAAATATGTCAATTCAACCATTATGGTTGGCTCATTTTATTGAAATTCTATTGGTTCTTGAATTCCAACTCACAAAATTTATTGTTGGCGCGTTTTCTTATAAGGCCCATTTTAGATCCCAAATTTCCTCTAATGGTGCTGGAAGAGTGGAAGTTGAAACATTTTTGTCATGTCATATGAACGGCTGAAGAATTTGGTAGCCATCAGGGTTTCTATGATCCAATAGCATAATACATGGAGGGGCTAGGAAATGGTAATGAATGGTTATGTATTTAATGTAAAGATCAATTCCTTCATTATAATCATGTGACACTGGGTATTTTAGTGTTGTTCTTGGTCCAACATGAAGGGAAATGGGATTTATGGGACCATTTTCTTGGCTAGCTTCATTGGAAGTCGAAAATCATTTGGCTAGGTGATGAGGTCCAGTAGATAGAGATGAATAAGCTCGACATGATGATCATTTCCTTTTAAGCAGTTTTTTAGTATCAACTCAGTTTTTCAATTGGTTCCGTTGTTGGTTTAATTTTGGTTTTTGGAGCATTTTGAAATTTTGCAGCAAATCTTGGGAGTTGCCCAATCGATTCTGGCACCTAGTCTACATCGTTCTTTTCTACCTCATAGGGACGATAGCATCCCTAGATGGAGACACTTGTTAGCATTGTCTTTTGTTCCACGTAAAATGATGGGGAAGGTAAGTTAGAGCAATCAAATCCTAATAATGCATGAAAAATATTATTCACAGATTGGAAAAAACTATGCTAAAGCGGATAGCACTTCAATGGTGGCGATCTGGACGTGATCCAAATTAACGGATATAGTGTGTTTTGCAAATATGACAAGCATGGCCTAAAATACCTTTGTATCTCCGTAGAACAAGTTAGAACGACGACAAATTTCGAGGGATGAGATCAACAAAGGGTTAGATCAATGGAGGAGGTTCATTTCGCTAGATCAAAGCACTCATGGAGATCCCAGTTTCTAAATCTACAAAATGGGATAAGTAGGGGTAAATATCAATGGTGTGGATCAAGCTAAGGAAAGATCCATGGCTAGCAGTGTCTTTGCCGACTAAAAAAGCATGGAACAAACCGCCTCGAGGATTCTCAAAATAGAGCTTCCCTATACACATGGATGATGGAGATCGAAGACGTTCAAATCAAAAGGCTGGGAATGATTCCTCCTGGTGAAAGTGCATGGAGGATAAAGTTGTGACAAAAACGGTGGTTTTGCATATGATCTGCTCATTCCAAAGAGGCCCTGTCGATGTGATATTCTGAGACAAGTGTGTGAAAGTCCGAAGTGACAGGTAATACAACAGCCCGACACCATTGGAGCATATCTACAAGTAAAAATCAGCTCCATGGCATAGATCACCCTCCTAAACCCAAAAGTTCGTTGCATCGAACACATGAAAATCAAAAAAGTATCCTAATGATTGAAATGCAGAAGGCAGGTATGGCTTCCACATGAAGCGGGAATACACAGTGAACGAGAAATATTATAATACTATCATCAGGAAGGATAATTAGATATGAGGTATCTAGTCCATGTGTTATAAGCCAAATAGGTATTGATGTGAACTGATGCCAGAGGTGTTTTCTGTAGCCAACAATATAGCATCATAGTAGAAGGGGTGACGTGACTGGATTCTCAGCATAAAGACTAGATCCCAAACCCACGTGACCACATGTGTTGTCATCATCCTAATTGATGACAAAGTGTGCGAGGATATTGATGTTGGTCATCATCGGGTTCATCCTTCCAGCTCTTTATAAACACCATTTTTAGATCCACTGGAAGACAGATATTGAATGAATGTAGAAGAGAAGTTAAGGTGGTTGAATGATAGTCTACTGAGAATCTTGAGAGTCTTAAGGGAAGTCTGCAATGGCTTCCTTATGTAAAAAATCTATTTGTTGAGGTGTTCTTTTGGTTGGTGAGTCCCAACCCAGAATCCCACTATTCTTAAGATTTCATGCTAGGGAAACTCCAACCATCATGGTAAGGACGTTCATTACATTAGAAGAGCCTTCCTGCGCCAGTGAGGTCATGACAAGGATGTTCATCACATTAGATGGACCTCTTGGGGCTGGTGATGGAATTGTTGTCCTAATAAACTACAACACCCCCATGGGTTTTGTGCTTGGAGTTTCCTATCCAATGGGTATCCCTCCAAAACCTCCGGACATGGTTGTTGTCTCCACAATCTCAGTATGTGGTGACCATTTCTAAAGGTGGTTTGTCTGAGCGAATGCTCAGACTTGAAGGGAGGGAGTACAAAGTATTCATCACCGCCTTTGTGAATTCCACTTTCCAACTTTATATAGGGTGGTGAAGAAGCCGAGGAAGTGCCACGCCGGAAGACCTGTAGGAGAACCCTCCTCCTAGGAGGAGAGAAGAACAAGAATGATAAGAATCCTCAAGGACCTGTTACTATAAAAACCAGTGCGGTCCTGCCTCTAGTCCCCTTGAATAACAATATTCCCAGGAGATAGGGGGTGAGGCGCAAAGCTGACCATAGAAGGAAAACAAACCTTATTTATAGCCATGGACACATGTAGAAAGGTTCCTTTTTGCACAGAATGAACACAAATGGCCCAGAAAATAAAGGACACGTTGTAGACCCAACTGGAGGAGAAATGATTCAAGCCAAACCAGCAACAAGTTGATAGAGGATGTCCTGAGCCATTGTTTTGAAGACAGGAAATCCTTAATACGAAGATGTTGCACTACCATCTAAGGCATGTATGCGCCTTTCTCCATATTGTTTTGTTTTATGTATGTAAACCATGGTGAATATGCCACGTTCTAGTTTGTTAAGGTTTTGATCGTGATTGTAACTAACTTCTGGCCTTGTTTGGAGGTTATTCTTGGGGGCCACTAACACTATAAAGATACTCCCTGCAGAGGGAGAAGGTTGTCGGTTTTGGTAGGAACCTAAGAGATTTTTGGTTCTTATGTAATTTGATCCATTTTTAATACAAGAAACAGAATTGAATGTTGGATTTTGAATGTAAGAATTCATGTGTATTTCTCAGTTGCAGTCTGTAATTTTCTCTCCTTACGTGCATGTACTTCCTTTTATTTCTTTGCATTATGTTTTCTTCATGTCTTTGAATTAGTCTATAATGGTTTGAAATTCATATTCTTATGATCTGACCATCGTTTTAGACATTCACCAAATGCTTCTTCCAAATTTGGTGTAGAATTCATCCTTGCAGTGCTCTACATTGATGGAATGTCATCATTCTTAATTTTCTACCAAACCTGAACATATAGACCGTGACCAAACTGCTATCTTTATCTTGTGGACATTCCTTGTGCAGAATTGCTCTGTGTTTCTTAGTATTTGTGAATCCATAGCCCAATACATCCTACCTTGTTTCAACCACCAACCTCCAAAATTCATTCTATGACAATATATATGGCTTTGTTATGTATTTATGAGAGATCCCTCTCTGGAAACGAGGAAGTCGACTCCCTTTTCTAAATCGGTTCTGTTGTTACCTCGGGTTCTACCTTTCTGCAACCTTTGGGTGCAATTCTGAGTGATAACAGAAAGAGTTCAAGGAACTCTACAGAGCGCCTAGGATTAACAAGGAGTTGAGCACTCCATACAATCCCTAGCATAATGGGGTTGCAGAAAAAAAGAACTGAATCATCATGGAAGCAACAAGATAATGATGAATGACCAGGATATTCCTATGCATCTTTGGGTGGAGGAAACAAGAACAACTGTGTGTGTTGAAATATTTGAGAATCTTTTGAATAATCCTATTAGCACCGGAATTGAACCAAAGGTTGCGGAAGGGCTCGCTTCCAAGTAACAGCAAAACCGCTTTTGAAGAGAGAACTAGCCTTCTGCTCTTCCAAGAAGGATCTCTCACTAAATGTATGACAGTTCCAGATATATATATACAAATGGAAACTATAAATCGCTTATGGAATTGGTTGAAACAAAACACAACATCGTTGGGTGATGGAGTCAATATATACAATAAAGATAATTAGAACTTAAATGCAAACATTTTCATCACAAGGGCAAGGTAGCCACTCGATCACAGTCAATTCATATTTTTCTAGTGAAAAGGAGGAACATGAACAAACCATTAATGCAGAGCATTGTGAGAAATGAATTCTACATTAACTTTGGAAGAAAATTTGTTGAATACCTGAAACAACAGATAGAGCATAGCAAGTATGAATTTTGAGCTGTTATACCCTAAGTCTCAAATATGAAAGAAAAATAGAATGGAAAAGACAAACTAGAATAACATTCACATAAGAAAATAAATAACAGACTGTAAGTGCGAATGACACAGGAATCCTTGTGTGAAAAACGTCGATCTTGGCTCTGCAATTATATTAAAACTTTCTTGAAGAACATACACAACAAAAGATTACAATGGTTTCAACCCCTTCTCCTTATTTGGGAGGTATATTTATAGCATTTTGGATTTCCCAAACCGACCTTCAAGAATAAAAATTGGTTACAACAAAAAGACATCTTCTAACAGCCTCTTATGTGGCATATCGAATGCGGCTTGTATGAAATGGCCAGACATTGAAATGTGGAACGCTTGACAAAAAAGACATAAGAATATTCCATACTCCCATCTAGATGATGATGACTGTACAGAACCTTCTGAGAGAAATGACCATTCGGGTGAGCGAGCAACACCTGGAAAATCTTTCGTGCATTGTCACTGCTATTTCTACTAGTGAGGTGGAAGCTTGACTGACCCATATTGGCAGATGATTCGCCACATATCAGAACTAGGTAGAGGCATTGTAGCCATGTCATAATCTTGGGCCTTGAGTTCCATCACTTCTGAGTATGAATCCTTGGGGACTTTGGAGTACATGGCCTTAAGGTCAAACCATAACTCGAAATCATCAGCCAATTTGTCAAAAATGGTATTCCCAGACAACGCTTGCTGCATATCTTCAAATTCGCTATGATTCGATCGACAGTTTACTAGGCATTCTTTATAATCCTTCTGGGACAGTAATGGACCCATCTCTTCCCAAAATAAGGGGAGCCCCTTACTCGTCAAAGGTTTAGACAGCTTAATGACCTCTTATATTTTGTGCTTAGTGAGCTCTATTTTGGCATGCATTGTTTCCTTCATCCTATGTTTAGCTATCACCTTTCGGGCTGCAGAGACAACAACAAACCTATTTTGAAGACCATAACTACTAGAGGCCTCATCTGATAAGGAGCTCAGGTAGGTCATGGCATTTTATGCAGTCTCCAATTGATTTTTGTTCACTTCAGCCTCTACTATCTAGACTTGCTCCTTGGCTTCTCTCATAGAAAGTTCAAGGTCTTCAACAACATGGAGATAGGGTTGAAAATTGTAGGCTTCTGCAATGATCTAATCCCATATCATATGCTTTGTGCGTTGCAAGGCAAGCTTACTGATCACTTGTTGGCTCAACTTATCATTTTGTTGAGTCAACTCTCAACATTTTTCTTCAGCCTATTCTCTACCTTGTTTCTATTTAACTCTTTCCTTTTCTACTTCTTCAACTTGCTGCCTCAGTTTAACGAGCTCGATATCCTTTAGGCCTATCTGGGACACTACTTTGGAGAGGGAGATGGTGTCTACTTCTTTAATCGTACCTGTGGACTGAATTTCCTTCTCTTTATTCATGCTCTGAAGCTCACTTTCCTTAGCTGTCAGTGTAGCTTTTAATTCCACCTAGCTATTTCTCAGGAGCTAGATATCTTCTTCCCATTGCCTCCCCTTTTCTTTAAGCTTCAATAGCTTAGCCTCGCTATCAGTAAGCCTGGAATTTAGAGCCTCTTTTTCCTTTTCGAAGTCAGCCAATTCATCTGCTTGAGCAAGTTGGGAGCTAGGGATTTTTAACCTCTTTTTCAAAGCCTGTATCTCTTTATCTTTGTCATCGAGCAATTTCAGGACCACACTCCCTTTCTGCCTAGCTCCCTCCATTTGTATAGCTTCCTTCTATAGATTGTTAATTTGGGCTTTAAGTGCTTTGATTTCCACCTTCAACTTCCCTAAAAGATTAGAAGTCTTCGCCTTACTCTCCTCTGATTTGGACAATTGTATAGCATCTTTAAGCAGTTTGGTATTCAGTATGTCTCTGATCTCTTTGTTTAGGTGTATGATGTCAGAAGTGGAAACTTTAGAGAGGCTTACATTGACCTCAGACACCTTGTTCCCCAATACCAAGGCTAAGCTGAGGGTATCATTGGCATGATCCCATACAATTTTTAGGGCCATGTTGGGCTGAGGTAGACACGCGGCTTCTCTATATAGTTCTGTTGTTTCCTTGAAGGTTTTGTTAGCTCTATCTCTGTAATACCTCAGCCATTCTTATTTGGATGCAAACTTGCTCGGAGTCTGGCCTTCAAATATGTATTCCTGTATCTGCAATTTGGCTGCTTTGGGATCCACCTGTTGTTGTACCTTTACTACGTTCTTCTTCTTCACATGTCCCTTCTACACAAATTGTTGTCTGGGCTCTATTTTCTACTTCTTAGGGGTGCTGGAAGTGTCCACTTCATCAGTGTCCATGGGCGGTGTACTCCCCCTTTTCATCAAACTCGCTGAATAACTGACCAATGATGAATATCCCTTTGCGATCGCAACTACAGCAACCAACTCCTTTTGGGGGGAAACTGCTCCAAGAAGCTGCGAGCCCATGTCCTGCTCGACATTGGTATCCATTGGGGAAAGATTAGGGAAATCATCCCAATTCGCTTTTTCTCTGAGTCCAGGCACCTTCGTGTGCTCAAAGGGCTGGCATTTGAGATTTATTCTTCTCTTGGAGATAACCTGGTGAGGATCATAATTTATTTCATGGTCTTGGGGAAATTCCATGCCTCTGAGCGAATTGGAGACTAGGTTCAGTGCATCCCTTTTTCTGACTATGTATGGTCCTAATTTCCAAGGAAAAACCAAATTCAAACACTTCTTGAAGCTCAAGAAGTGTTCCCCTTTGACCATAATTTTTTACCAGATTAATTTCAAGAAAAAAATCCTGGTGTTAAGAAAGCTAGAAAGATGTAGGGCGGATGTACGAAGCCATATATTCTTATGGTGGTCCCAAAATATGATAGGAACCAATCCCTATCATCTTGCTTTTCAACAATTGCAACATTTGCCTCATTTTCAGCAACACCCTAAGCAACCTCTCCTAAAAGAAAACTTCATATATTTCAGCCATCAATTGGTTCATGAATTTACAGTAATCAGTGGCCATTTCAGCAGTGAGGGCCAACTCGTGGTCCCCTGGCTAGTCCGAGCTGGTGCTCTGTTCATATTATGGATATTTGACAGCTTCAAGGGTTTAGAAAAGAAAAATATTTGTAGTTTCATGTGGGCCTCTTTATAGTTTTTTATACAATGTAACCCTCATGCATTTCTCGGGTGGCTCGCATCATAGATTCACCTTCCGCGATCTCAGGCCATAGATCTGTGGGGTTCCCATTTCTACACGTGTTCTTATTCTGTGTATATGCAGCTTGGCCGTCGATCGGGATCATCTCCCTTCATGACCGTCGATCTGAGTGGACCCCACCCTTTTTTGCATGGTGAAGTTTTGTTTCCTCCCTTGCTACTCCAGATCACAAGATTAATTATAGCCGTCGATCGGCCTTTTCCCATATGAGCACCGTTGATCAAAATGGCCTGTACCACTTTTCGCAATATGTATTTGCATCTTTTTCCTCGTAAATTTGGGCTACAAAATGACTCTCAACCATAGATCTTCGTGGGGTCTAATCTTGATCGCTGGATGTGTCCGAGCTTTAAACCATTTTGCAAGCTTGAAGAGTGGTCTTTGGTCGAGCAAGTTCACCATGTGAAATGATTTGATGGCGTTGATCTGCCCTCTGATCACCTTTAGCCATCGATCATGACTTTTATTTAACACATCCAACACTCCTCAGTTCTTCTTTCCCGATCCTCAGACTATCTTGTTGCTGAGCCTTACCCTGTGCATGCCATCAGCTCCTTCTGCTGCCTACTCGACACTTCTCGATGGGGCCAAAGAACGCAAGGAACACTAATGCCCAAATTTTAATTGGGTAACCGGCTCCACAAGGGATGCTATCCTCCCAGTGAGGTAGAAAAGAACCCCCATAGACCAGGTGCCTCAACTATTGAAAATCTTATATCACCTAACTGTCTGAAACAAAAACAAACTTTAAAAGGATGGTTACCTCTTCTGATCTTAGGGCCTTCTCCATAGGCTTCAAATCTTTTGGTTCACCACCTGTACTGATTGAAAAGTGAAATTTATTTACATTATGGTACATGGGACCTAGTCCCCTCATCCCAAGTAATGCTTCAGGAACCTCCCATTCATTGTGCCTCCTTCATACTGCAACCCATCCGGATATTTTAAATTGAAGGCGTTATATCCTCTGTGAGCCGCAATAAGGTAAGGGCCTACCCATAAATGGTCAAACTTGCCGTGTTTCCCTTTATCTTCATGGGGGGTGTCCCATTTAAGCATCAAGTCATCAACTTGGAAAACATCCTCCTTTATTTTTCTATCGAAGGTATTCTTCATCTTATCCTAGTGTATTTGGACCTTATCATAAACCTTGTCCCTTACTTCATTAAGCTCAATGATCTCGTTGATCCTTCTTTGAATGGGATTTGGCTCATTTAACAGATCTCACAATAATTTCATGACTGGGATGTCCAGAGAGGCGGGGAACACTACCTTGGCCCCATATACCAACTAGAAAGGTGACATACTGATGGCCCTTTTGGTGTTGATTCTGTCATCCCACAAAGCATATTTCAATTTGGTGTGCCAAGCTTTCTTATTGTCCTCTAATAGCTTCTTAATAATCCTCACCAGGCTCTTGTTAGAGGACTCATCTAACCCATTACCCTGTGGGTAATAAGCCATAGAGTGATTCAGGCTTATATGGTATTTATGGCAGAAATTGATCATCTTCTTGGACTTAAATGCAGGGGTATTGTCAGTCACAATTCGCTTCGGGTAGCTGAACCTCGCCAAGATATTGTTTTCTATGAAATCCATTATCACTTCTTCTGTAGCCCTCTGGGAGGGTATGGCTTCGATCCACTTTGTGAAGTAATCAGTGGCAGTCAGAATCCACTTGTGCTATCCAAAAGAGTTTGGCTTTATCTCACCGATGAAGTCTAACCCCCATTGTTGAAATGGAGCCACCATAGATATAGGGTTGAGGGGGAGAGACACCACCTTCCTTCTTCCTTCAAATATTTGACATTGGTAACACCTCTTCGTTTCCTTATAAACGTCTGAGAACAACGAAGGCCAATAAAATCTTTCCCTAAGGATATTTTCTATGGTGACTTTCCAAGAATGATTCCCCCCACAGTCCCCTTCATGGAAATCCTTTGCCACGCATCGAGCTTCTTCCTACAGAAGACAATTCAGCAATATCCCCCCAAGGTCCTTCCAGTAGAGGTACTGTTCTATGATGAAAAATTTCACAGCTTTCAATTTTATGGATCTATCTTAGGTTTTTCTTAGACCAGTAGGAGGTTTAAATTCTACAATACAAAAACAATGTCAGCATACCAAGGGGACGTAGAGAAAGCTGGCTTCACCTGCACCTCAGCCTCCTCTGGACTGAACAGATAGGCAAGAAAATTCAGCTGCAAAGAGTCACAATGGGAGGGTATCATCATTTTAGCCAATCCCTGCCCTTTGACTAACTTCATGGGCTTGATTTCTATGTCATACTCCAGGAGCACCGCAACCCACTTGGCTCTCTTTCCTCCAGGGTCAGGTTGTGTAAGTATGCTCTTCACCACACTGCATGGTACGAAGGTGATGATGTGGGAATGGAGGAGATAGATCCTGAAATCATTCAAGGATTTGACCAAGGCATATGCTTCTTTTTCCATTATGCTATATCTTAATTCTGTGTCTCTCAATATCTTACTGAAGAACGCTATAGGTTGTTCTTCACCTCGATCATTCTTTTGTAGCAATACTACCGCTACGGTGTGTTCTAAAGCATAAGAGAATACCATAAAATCCTTTTCAAAATAGGGGCTAATTAACACAGGAGCTTCTGAAATGGCTTATTTTATACCTTTGAAATCTTTCTTGGCTCCGACCATCCATTTAATTTCACAATCCTTCCTTAGCATGTCAGTGATGTCCATCAGAATTCCGGCAAACCTAGGGATGAATCTTCTCAAGAAGTTGACCTGACTGAGGAAGGATTGGACTTCTTTCTTGCTCCTTAGTTCTTCAACATTCAAGATTCCCTTTACCCTGTTTGGATCGATCTTGATCCCTTCCTTTGAGATGATGTGCCCAAGCAACTTCCCTTCCTCCAAAGCGAAATTTGACTTCCTGGGGTTCAAGGAAATGCCATACCTTCTACATTTGATGAAAATTTTTTCCAAGTGCCTGATATGATCTTCAGCCCACCTGGAGTACACAGTAATGTCATCCATGTATACCACCACAAATTTTTCTTTCTCTTTTGCAAAAGCAATATCCATGGCGCGTTGGAACGTTGCTACAACATTCATCAACCCGAATGGCATCTTTTCATACATGAAGGTACCCGAAGGTGTGGTGAAAGCGGTTTTTTCTTGGTCTTCAGGTAACACCTTCACCTAGTTGTACCCAGAAAACCCATCCATCATGGATATCCTTTCTGAGCCTACCACCCGCTACAGGATCTGGTCCATTTTGGGCAAAAGGTAATTATCTTTCAAAGAGACCTTACTCAAATTCCTAAAATCCACACATAGTCGTATTTCCCCATTCTTTTTTCATACAGGAACCAAATTGGCCACCCATTTGGAAAACCTCAAAGTCACTATTATCTTTGCATCAAACAACCTTTTCACTTCCTTTTCAATGATAGGCACTAGCTTTGGATTGATCCTCCAGAGTTTTTCCCTGAAAGGTTTTTCTCTGGGTTTGATTGGAATGGTGTGCTAGATGATGGAGGTGTCATATTATTTGAGATCTTCATAACTCCATGCTAACACATCTGTGTACTTCTTCATCAGCTTCACGTACCCATCTTTCTCCACAGCGGGTAACTTCTTAGACAACTTTATAATCTTTGGGTCTTCTTCAGTGCCGATATTTTTATCTTCAACGACGTCTGTGGTGGGCTCAACTTTAGGCTCTTTGGATACATCATTCTGGTTAGAAAGAGACTCTAAGGGTATTAGACTGCTAGGGATATTATTGGTTTTCAACTGGACTATATCCTTGCCTCCCAAGGAGTCTTTTAGTTTCCCTGTATTTAGGGCTTCTTCTCCTTCCCTTTCAACGTCTAGGAGGTTTTCGGGGTTGGAGCCATCTTCATCAATGTGACTACTGACAAACTCACCAGACATCTCCAAAAATATTTTGATCTGCATATCATCTTTGAAGACCTGCCAATGTTTGGTGTTATCTAGTATGGAAGGTTTATTCACAATCTCCACCTTATATTTCTTCTTTCATGTCGTTGGAGCTTCAAATCTCCCTGCTGCAGTCACCAGAGAATCTGCCACCGTGTTCTCATCTCTAGGAATCACTTGGATTGTGTGTTCGGTGAAGGAATTCTTGAACATATCCCACATTTCGTTCCGGTAGGCTCTCATTCTTGAAGTTTAGTTTGATAGACATCATTCACTTGATTTACCACAACCTATGAGTCTCTAAAAATTTGGACCCTTTTCGTGCCTACATCCTTCAGCACATGTAATCCTAGCAACAAGGCCTCGTACTCTGCTACATTGTTAGAGCATTCAAAAATTAACTTGTAAGAGTGAGCTTTGGTATCTTTAATAGGGGAGATAATATACACACCTGTGCCAATACCAGCTTTGGACACAGAGCCATCGAAATACATTTTCCACAGTCCTTCATCTTTCTGATTTCCTTCCTCGGCCCCTAGCTCACTGGCCCCTATTTCATCTTTGTGTAGCCCACCGATATTGGAGTAGCAAGGAAGCACATCATTGAAGAAAATAGAGGACCCCAAGTCTGTGTCAACGGCATAGACGTGATGGATGTCGGGCTGAGCCTGACTACTCACTACATAAGGCAACCTCTTCCCACTGTATAACCTCTTGCTTTCATTCCGAACAGGAATGGTAGCATAAGCCATGTCCATTACAAGCTACCCTTCAGCTTCGAAGTCCAAGATCTCGACAACAGAATACCAAACTTGGGGGGAATGTCGACCATGACGACGTCCATGACCACAACCTTGGAGGGGAGTTTATTTAAAGAAACCACCATATCTTTGATCAATCCCAGACACTTCACCCTTTTAGAGTCAAAGGAATACAAGTCTTTGTAGGGCCTGGTAATCTCCAACCCCAAGCTTTCCACCACTCCTTTAGGCATCAGATTGTGTGAGGCTCCTGAAACCAACATGGCATTGTGTAACACCATATCATGCACATTCAAGCTCATGTAAAAGGGGGGCACCTCCTCATCTTCACTGTCTACGTTGTTGGTCTTAGACCCTAGAAAAATGGTAGGATTGTCTTCGGACAGCTCCAAGATATCGGGGTGAGCTTCCCCTTGATTCACAATCATATGCATGATAGTGTCTATGTATTCCTGATTCCTCAACAATTCGTTACAAGGAATCGAGATCTTCAGTTTAGCTAGCTCGTTTTGGAGGTCAAATGTGGGGAAGGTTATGATCAGCTCTATGGGCACCATTAGTTCCAATCTTTTCACATTACTGCTTTATTTTCCCACATTTATAGGCACCATCAGGCCTTTCTACTTGTCATTTTCTTTCCCTAGACTAGCATGACTACTAGAAGGCTGATCTGGGTTTATCCCTCCTTTAGATACAGTGGTGTCACCAATAGAGTCACCACCTTTCTTCTGTATGGTCACATACCTATTTCTCAGTTTGATCTTCCTGACATCATCTATAGCATGCATATACCCTTTATGATATTGCTTTAATTCCTCGGTCAGGGTCTTTCCATCTACTTGAGCGAACATATCATGTTCCTCTTCTGTCAAGTAAATATCAGAGTCCAGGTCGCCGAAATGATGGATGTGATCTTCGGCGGACTCAGCCTCATCTTCAGCAGCCACATAGTTTTGGGGGAAAGGAGGCCTGATCGGCTGCTCTTCAGGATTTCTCAGATTCCTCACATCCCTTGCTTTATTAGGTTGGAGTGGGGGAGGGACCGGATGCTTGAAATTTGGATTCCTTATTTGAGGCTCATTTGGTTAACGGTTCACCAGCCTAGCTTCTACTATCAGCCTGTCCATCAACTTTTCCATGGTTTTGAGCATCAACTCAAATTTTATATCACTGGATGAAGAAGTGGAGGTAGAGGGGTGTGCTTCTTCTCGACCCTTTGTCCTATCAATATCTGCCCTAGGTTTAATTTTCCCACATGCCATCATATTGGCCTCAACTTCTAGGGTGTCAGTGAACATGACCGGGAGGGTGTTGGACTTTATTTCTCTTAATAGTAAAGAAAAGTCATTGTCAAAGGCATCTGCAAAATGGATTTTAGCTTCCCCGAGAGAAGGTTTGATATCAGCAGGTATTGAGTTGTAGACCCACATGAATAAGCTAGAAAATTCATGGATGGATTCAAAACCTCCCTTCTTGAGATTATTATATTGAGACAAAACTTGCAGTGGGCTTTGCTTGTCGTCCCATCTTTCTAGAAATATGGTCTGAAAGCCAGCAAAGCTGCGGATAGACCTAGGTGGAAAATCCTTATACCATTTCTTGGCCTCCTTAGACAAACTCTAAGCGAATAGCCACATTTTGATATCTTCATCATCTACCTCCTCCAGGTCAATAAAGTCGTCAAACTTATCCACATGGTACCTCACTGAAACATTTCCTTCCCCATCATAGAGTGTGATCCTTTGGGCATAATTCATGGGGAGGTCATGTAGGACAAGAGGTAAAGCCAATGGAGCGAATATAGCAGCAACCATTGAATAGGGTCGGCTAAGAATAGATAAGGGATTGGGTACTTTGGCATTTCAAAAGACAGAGGCTATCTCTTTAGCTTTTGGCGGGGTTCCTAGGTTTGGCCACAAGGAATTAGGTGGATAAGATTGCAGCGTATTAGGGTCTGCCCCAAATTTCCTTAGGTCAGATTCTAACTTAGATTTGGTTAGCAGTCTTTCAGCCCTAACTCCCCACTCAGGGTCATCTAAGCCGTACAAAGCCTGAGACAATGAAGTATCGAACAACAAAGAACCCAATTTCTCTTTATTTCTATTTCTAAGTATCCTTTCTAGATTATCCATGCTGAGTAAAATTTCGGTATCAAAGTTACCTCTAGTGTGAATCTTTCTAGAAGCTAGGATATCTAGTGTGATACTGGTCAAAGCAGATTTGGAGTCGTCGAGACAAATGCACCACCTCTTAACAACTTCAGGAATTTATGTCTGTCCTTAGAGATCTCATCTTTATGATCACTGGTCTCCTCAGTGGAATCACCTCCCAAAATCTTTTAGTGGAGTCGCCAGGGCAAATGATACAACCTTCTTCACATGTAAGAATCTTTGTTTTCCCATAGGAATTCTTTATCCTCTGAATCTTTGGCATTCTTCCCAGGGATGATCTTCAACTCATCCCCGGCAACGGCACTAGTTTGTTAGCACTAGAATTGAACCAAAGATTGCGGAAGGGCTCGCTTCCAGGTAACAACAAAACTACTTTTGAAGAGAGAATTGGCCTTCTGCTCTTTTGAGAGGGATCTCTCACTAAAAGCATGACAGTGCCAGATATATATATACAAATGGAAACTATAAATTGCTTATGGAATTGGTTGAAACAAAACAAAACATCGTTGGGTGATGGAGTCAAGATATACAATAAAGATAATAAGAACTTAAATGCAAACGTTTTCATCACAAGGGCAAGGTAGCCACTCAATCACAGTCGATTCATATGTTTCTAGTGAAAAGGAGGAACATGAACAAACCATTAATGCATAGCATTGTAAGAAATGAATTCTACATTAACTTTGGAAGAAACTTTGGTGAATACCTGAAACAATAGATGGAGCATAGCAAGTATGAATTCTGAGCTGTTATACCCTAAGTCTCAGATATGAAATAAAAATAGAATGGAAAAGACAAACTGGAATAACATTCACATAAGAAAAGAAATAATAGACTATAAGTGCAAACGACACAAGAATCCTTGTGTGAAAAACGTCGATCTCGGCTCTACAATTATATTAAAACTTTCTTGAAGAAAATACACAATAAAAGATTACAATGGTTTCAACCCCTTCTCCTTCTTCGGGAGGTATATTTATAGCATTCTGCATTTCCCAAACCAACCTTCGAGAATCAATATTGGTTACAACAAAAAGACATCTTCTAACAGCCTCTTATGTGGCATATCAGATGCAGCTTGTATGAAACGGCCACACAGTGAAATGTGGAACGTGGGATGAAAAAGACATAAGAATATCCCATACTCACATCTGGCTGATGATGACTGTATAGACCCTTCTGAGAGAAACGACCGTTTGGGTGAGAGAGAAACACCTGGAAAATCTTTTGTGCATTGTCACTGTTATTTCTACTGGTGTGGTGGGAGCTTGACTGACCCATATTGGCGGATTATTCTCCACGTATCGGAACTGGGTAGAGGCATCGTATCCATGTCATAAGCTTGCGCCTTGAGTTCCATCGCTTCCGAGTATGAAGCCCTGGGGAATTTTGAGTACATGGCCTTAAGGTCAAACCATAACTCGAAATCATCAACCAATTTGTCAAAAATGGTCTTCCCTGACAACGCTTGCTGCATATCTTTGAATTTACTAGGAATTCTTTATAATCCTTCTGGGATAGTAAAGGACCCATCTCTCCCCAGAAGAAGGGGAGCCCCTTACTCATCATAGGTTAAGACAGCTTGATGACCTCTCAGATTTTGTGCTCAGAGAGCTCTATTTTTTCCTGCACTATTTCCTTCATCATGTGTTTAGCTATCACCTTTTGGGCTGTAGAGACAACAGGGACCCTATTTTGAAAACCGTAACTACTAGAGGCCTCATCTGATGAGCTCAGGTAGGTCATGGAATTTTCTATGGTCTCCAATGGTTTTTTGTTCACTTCAGCCTCTACTATCTAGAATTGCTTCTTAGCTTCTCTCATAGAAAGTTCGAGTTCTTCAACAACACGGAGATAGGGTCAGAACTTGTCAGCTTCTACGATGATCTGATCCCATATCATATTCTTTGTCCCTTGCAAGGCAAGCTTGCCGATCACTTGTCAGCTCAACTTATCATTTTGTTGAGTCAGCTCTCGGCATTTTTCTTCATCCTGTTCTCTACCTTGTTTCTCTTTAACTCTTTCCTTTTCTACTTCTTCAAATTGTTTCCTCAATTTAACAAGCTCGGTATCCTTCAGGACTATCTAGGACATTTCTTTGGAGAGGGAGCTAGTGTCTACTTTTTCAGTCGTACCTGTGGACTGAATTTCCTTCTCTGTATTCATGCTCTGAACCTCACTTTCCTTAGCTATCAATATAGCTTTTAATTCTGCCTCGCTATTCCTCTAGAGCTGGATATCTACTTCTCATTGCCTCCCCTTTTCTTCAAGCTTCAACAGCTTATCCTGGCTATCAGTAATCCTGGAATTCAGAGCCTCTTTTTCCTTTTCGAAGTCAGCCAATTCATCTTCTTGAGCAAGCTGGGAGCCAGGGATTTTTAACCTCTTTTTCAAAGCTTGTATCTCTTTATCTTTGTCATCGAGCAATTTCTGGACCACACTCCCTTTCTACCCAGCTCCCTCCATTTGTATAGCTTCCTTCTATAAATTGTTGATTTGGGCTTTAAGTGCTTTGATTTCCACCTTCGACTTCCTTAAAAGATTAGAAGTCTTCACCTTACTCTCCTCTTATTTGGACAATTGTATAGCAACTTTAAGTAGTCTGGTATTCAGTATGTCTCCGATCTCTTTGTTCAGGTGTATGATGTCAGAAGTGGGAACTTTAGAGAGGCTTACATTGACCTCAGACACCTTGTTCCCTACTACCAAGGCTAAGCTAAGGGTTTTAGTGGCATGATCACGTATAGCTTTTAGTGCCACGTTGGGTTGAGGAAGATGCACGGCTTCTATATATAGTTCTACTATTTCCTCGAAGGTTTTGTTAGCTCTATCTCTATAAGACCTCAGCCATTCTTCTTTGGATGCAAACTCGCTCGGAGTCTGCCCTTCGAATACATATTCCTGTATCTACAATTTGGTTGCTTTGGGCTCCACCTACTGTTGTACCTTTACTACATTCTTCTTCTTCGCATGTCCCTTCTGCACCAATTACTGTTTGGGCTCTATTTTTTGCTTCTTGGGGTGCTGGCAGTGTCCACTTCATTGGTTTCCATGGGTTTTGTACTCTCCCTTTTCATCGAACTCGTCGAATAACTGACCAATGATGAATATCCCCCTGCGATCGCAACTACAGCAACCAACTCCTTTTTGGGGGGAACTGCTCCAAGTAGATGCAAACCTGTGTCCTACTCGGCACTGGTATCCATTGGGGTAGGATTAGGGAAATCATCCCAATTCACTTTTTCTCTAAGTCCAGGCACCTCCATGTGCTCAAAGGGCCAGCATTTGAGAGTTTTTCTTCTCTTGGAGATAACCTGGTTTATGATCATAATTTATTGCTTGGTCTTGGGGAAATTCCATGCCTCTAAGCGAATTGGAGACCAGGGTTAGTGCATCCCTTTTTATGACTGTGTATGGTCCTAATTTCCAAGGAAAAACCAAATTCAAACACTTCTTGAAGCTCAAGAAGTGTTCCTCTTCGACCATAATTTTTTGGCAAATTAATTCCATGCAGAAAATCCTGGGTGTCAAGAAAGCTAGCAAGATGTACGACGGATGTATGAGCCATACAGTCTTATGGTGGTCCCAAAATTTGAGAGGAACCAATCCCCTATCATCTTGCATTTCAAAAATTGCAACATTTTCCCCATTTTTGGCAACACCCTAGGCATCCTCTCCTAAAAGAAAACTTCATATATTTCAGCCATCATTTGGTTCATGAATTTACAATAATCAATGGCCATTTCAGCGATGAGGGCCAACTCTGGTACCCAGAAGTCTTCCTCATTGTAGGATATGAACATCCTTATCAAAAAGGATTGGAACCTGCATGTTCTGGCGTCATGGAAGTTTGTTAACTGAGAACGAATGTTCTCGGCTAAGAACTCATCAAAATTAAGGTGACAAGACTGACTTGACTGTCCAGGCAATTCAGGTTCAGCTGGGAAAGTATCTAAGACAAATAAAATACTCAATAATTACTTTGGGACGTACATGTCGGTATCTAGACCTAGGAATTGACTGGCTAGGGATATGCACCATTGAGTTTCTTCATTGAACTGGCTGAGGTCAATGGGGTAAGACATGTCAATGGGTCCACTATCAGGCTTAGAACAGTTCTTCAAGAAGGCTTCTTTACTTTCATCAGTAGACTCTCTAAAATAGTGTAAAATGTCTTCTTCTCGATAGTCTTGGGATAAATCAACGAATGTGTTGGGGATATCAAGGGTTTTGTGGATGACGGAGGCTCGAACAAGGCAAAGGATTTTGGACTTAGACTTATTCATGATAACTCCTTTAGTGGCAAAGAAATTATTTGTGCACCACTCGACAAACTCAGGGCATTGGGGAGTTGGGTCGACAGAGAAGAAATGAAAGAAAGACTTAAAAACACTGCAGGTATCCATAGCTCGGTTCTTATGATCTTCCAATTTTCCCCTGGCGGTTTCAATAGTTTCTCCCATCAGGATGGTATCACAAACATCAGAGTTCACATCTAACCGTTGTTCCTCTTTATCCTGACCTGATACCTCTGGTTCTATCTCATCTCTCACCTCTGTCACCCCCATTGAGACAATTTTTCAAATAATACTGAAGGATTAATCAAGGGCCTACCTTGTCCTGCAACATGGTCCCCTGGCTGGTCCGAGCTGGCGCTCTATTCGTATCTTGGATATTTGACAGCTTCGAGGGTTCAAAAAAGACAAATCTTTGTAGTTTCGCGTGGGCCTCTTTATAGTTTTTTATACAATATAACCCTCATGCATTTCCTGGGAGGCTCACACTGTAGATTCACCTTTCATGATCTCAAGCCGTAGATCTGTGGGGTTCCCATTTCTACACGTGTTCGTATTCTGTGTGTATGCAGCTTGGCCGTCGATCGGGATCAGCTCCCTTCACGACCATCGATCTGAGCGGACCCCTCCCTTTTTCGCATGGTGAAGTTTTGTTTCCTCCCTTGCTACTCTAGATCGTGAAATGAATTATAGCCGCTGATCTTCCTTTGCCCATACGAGCACCGTTGATCAAAATGGCCTGCACTGCTTTTCACAATCTGTATTTGCATCTTTTTCCTTGTAAGTTTGGGCTACGAAATGACTCTCGACCGTAGCTCTTCATGGGGTCTAATCTTGATCGCCGGATGTGTCCGAGCTTTAAACCATTTCTCAAGGATGAAGAGTGGTCTTTGGTCGAGCAAGTTCATCGTGCGAAATGATCTGATGCCATTCATCTACCCTCTAATCACCTTCAGTCGTCGATCAGGAATTTTCTTTAATGCGTCCAACACTCCTTCTCAGCTCTTCTTTCCCGATCCTCAGACTATCCTGCTGCTAAGCCTTACCCTGTGCATGCCATTAGCTCCTTCTGTTGCCTACTCGATACTTCTCGACGGGGCCAAAGAACGCAAGGAACACCCATGCCCAAATTTTAATTGGGTGTTAACAAATACTTTTGTTGAAAATCTTCAAATATTCCTACACATCACAAAGCTCACACAAATTTGACATATAAACAAAAGCATGTTAATTTTCTAATATTTAATCAAAAATTCTCTTAAAATACTTAAAAATGAATAAATTGGTAAATAACAAGGTAACCCATATTTATTTATGAAAATGGTATAAGGAATGGTTAACAAAGTGATGAATGCGAGGAAGAGTGAAGGGAAAATAGGATGAAAATGCGAGGTGACCCAACATCTCCCCCCAACTGAACCTGTTGCATGTCCTGATGCAACTATGTATAAACTTTTTGGCTTCTTAACTTTGGCTTTGCATGATAATTTTTTTAACAATAAATCATTCCATGATGTGAAATACATAAGTAGAAGCTGATTTTACTTATGGTTGGTTCTTGTGTGACAACCATGAATATGTAAAATGTTGGTTCTTGTGTTAACAACATTAATTTATTTTACTTGTTTTATGGATGCAATACATAATATTTGAAAGTATACATGCACTGGAAATGACAAGACATAAATGTACATTAGGAATAATTTACTTCATGTTTATGAATCATGTCAAAAATGGAATCAAATTGTAATAAAGTATATTTTGGAAGAGACATGTTGGTCAATGGTAAATGAGATGATGGAATGTGTAAAATGGAATCAAATTGTAATAAAGTATATTTTGGAAGAGACATGTTGGTCAATGGTAAATGAGATGATGGAATGTGTAAAATGGAATCAAATGGTAATGAATATACCCCCCCCCCCCCCCAACTAAATCTGTGTTAAGTTTATGAAAATGAGTAAGGTAATGTAACATGGTGAGGGAATTTTCTAAATTCATTCATTTTCTAGCATTTAAGGAATTAAATGGTTAAATATTAGAAAACAACATACCTCCACTTACCCAAAAAGTTGATGGACTATGCAAGCGAAATGTAGCTCATACGGTTTCCATATCATGAACTGTGAAGTGAAGGATCTGAACAACTAATAGGTTGAGGGAATCAAGAACTAAAAGCTGAAAGTGGAACTATGGTACTCCCTGGTACTGACTGGTACTGAAAAGAAAAAAGTAACAGAAATCTACAAGAATACTACTGAAAAATAACTGCAGTGAAGACAATTTTAGCAAGGTGGTAACTAGCCAACTGTCAAGCTTCAATCTCTGTACTAGAAACCACTAAAACTGCGCAAGTATAAAAACCTGCTGAGGTACAGAAAAATTCCCATTTTTGAAGAAAACTACCTTTGACTATCCTTGAACTTGACTTCTTTTCATTCCTAAGAAGAACCAATCAACCAAAAATCACATAATATGCAACTGCTTCAAATCTCTTATGTGAACAGATGTATTGAGTTTGGACACAAAAGGAATTCATTGGATTACCGACCATTAATGTATGTCGTTAACCAATGCGAGATAACCCACCATTGATGTCAATGGGCCTCAAGGTACCAATAGTGCATCTTATCAAGTACAAATAGATGTGTTGATGTTGAGTAACCTGTAAGATCTATCAATCAAGAGACATTGGTGCAACTCCAAGGTACTAAAATAAACCTCTAGCCTCATCTCCAAATAGAGTATTGATGTCAATGGATTGAATCTTTTTGGAAATTGGGCCGTAAAGAATCCCACATCATCCAACACGAGTGAAAATACAAAAATTTGTAGAAAATAATTTTGGTAGAATAGTGAACACTTACTTGTGGATTTACGAGCCCAAGTTAGTTATTGCTCGGTGATTTTTCACATTTTAAGAGTCTGAAAAACCATGATAAAAGAAGACTCCAATATGAGGCAAAATATGAGTGAAAATCATGCAAAATGTAGGTAATTCAGAAAAGTAAACATGCATGAAGTCATAAGGTAGTAGTGATGGATAAAAATGTTTCATGCCGACTACAAAGGAAATGACAAAATAGACTTCAACATGAATGACCGTGGAACTTTGAAAGAGGAAGGGTAAATGATCATGTCATGACGCAAGTGATTTCTAAGAATTTTCTTTGTGGCAACAAATGACGTGACATACACAATGGAAACTCATTTCTTCAAGTTTTCAATGGAACATTTTTCTGAAAAGTTTCTGTGATTTTTGAAATCACTTATGCATTCAATTTGATCGTCTTTGAACATGAAAAAGGTTAGCATTTTCCTGCAACAAACTTGTGAGAGTATTGAAAATACAGGAAAATATGTGCTTAACAAACCAAGTCAAAGAAAATAAATGAAATGCATTTATACCTGAAAGTAGTAACAAATCTTAAGCAATCCTTCTTGTTAAAACATGTTTTTTAGTGACTTGTGAAAACAAGTTAGCATAAAGATGTATCAAACATGAAATTTTGGTTTTGAGTATATTCTAAGTCCATTTGCAATTTTTTTTAACTTTTAGTTTTTTCAATTCTTTTTTTTTCACAAAAACCCTCTTTTTAAAATAATGAGAACAAACAAAATATTGTTTGTGTTTTTTTATTGTTTATTCTTATTAGTTTATATATAGATATATAAAATAATTTAATTTTATTGTTTTATGTGTTTTTTAACTTTAAAAAAAATTATTATTTTGTTTTATTAGTAATAAAACCTCTCTAAAACAAAAGAAACAAATAATTTTTTTTAGTACCTTTACTTAAGTTTTTTTAATTATTTTTATATTTTTTAATTTAGTTATTTTTAACTGTTTTATTTATTTGTTTATTTTGAATTGTAAATTGTAAAACCTTTTTTTTATTAACACACAACTACCTAAAATCCACCAAATCCAATCATTCTCAATTTATGTATCAACTAAATTTTGTATGTGCTAGGTTAGCACTTGATATTCCAGTATCCACTTATTCGACATTATTCTTCAAATCGGAGAGGGTTCTGCAACCTGATGCATTTTATGGGATTAAAATCAAAGTTTAACATCCATCCCTAACATAATAAGAGAAGCAGGATATCGGAAATTTTCCATCCTGATTATTAATATTCATAAACACCACTTTTGTCCCTAGAAATAAGCATCAAATAAGGATGACTCGATCAGATTGCAACGCTGTTTCTATGACCTCTCTTTGTTCTTTTACATGAACTCGAGAAAACCCTGTTGTTGTGGAAGCTAAAGGAGCTCAACCAACATAAGTTCCAAAGCCTTTGGATGTGTATAGAATCTTCTAAAAATATAGACCTTTCTTTCATCGTTGAAGCAAAAAGAAAACAGAGAGGACAAATATTCAAATCTCATTATGCATGGGTTCACAGGATATGTTGTTTCTATATCCAATTGCAGCATCTTCTCGCACTTTATTTTTGGTAGAATAATGGAGGAAACATCCATCACTACAAACTTTAATGATCAAAATATTTGCAACCATTAAAATTACCTTTACCGTTACCTAAATTAATCATGCAAATTCATCATCATTCAGTATTGAAGAAGTCCTGAAACCTGGCAAAGATAAAAATGTATGTGTGTGTGCTTGAGAGTTACTGAAGATGTCTGGGTAATGCCATAGACAACACCCCGGTAGATATGTCATGTTCGATTCCCATAGAATTGTTCTTTGTTCATATATGTCTACCTTACGATCCAAACTTGGAGGTCTAGGGTAATGTCGATGTATGAAAGGTTCAAGCTCGATTGTGAGCTTTAGAAGCTTTGAAAAAATTTCACCTATATTTTTTAAACCAAATGAAGTGAATTCGAAATGAACCTTTCACCTAATTGTTGCTTATTCTCATAGTTTTAATTCTTTGTCAGGCGTATCCATTCAATATAAGAAAACACTCTGTTGCCACCTTTCACACACCTGGGTTACGTGGAAAAAATATCCAAGCCACTCGGTGTGTCATTGGGGGGAAGCCTCGAGTCAAGGCTGTCACCTTGTTCTTGACTCCTCCATTTAGGCTCAACTCCTAATGAAGCCAAGGGGGGTAGACCCTATTAAGTTACTAAGGCAAAATTATTTAGTATGATGATGGTATTAAAGAGTAAGTTTTTTAGGAGTTTTGATTTAACAATTGTAAACAACAAATAACATGATGAGATAATCACAAGTAAGCACGAAAGGGGAGACCCCTGGGGGGACTTGATCGCTCCCGAGGCCACTTTCAAACAGCAGCTTCCTTTATTTTCTATTACACCTCCTAAAAGCCAGCAAGCATGTTAGAATAACATATGCCCAAAATCACTTTAAGAGTACCTTTGGATCATCCTACCTTAACTCAAAAATGACTTAGTTAAAACTAGCTAAACAGGTGAAAAAGGAACCAAGGAAAGCAAGCTTTCCTTGGGATCTTGGCTTGATGTTTGTGCAGCCAATGAAATATGCACTGAATTTTGGATTTAATCTTTTTAAAACAGAAAATGAAATCTAGAGCATACAACCTACTGATTTTCTTTAACTTGCCATGCAAAATGGACGATTTCCTTATGCTAGATCTAGAATGCTTAATGATACTTTTCAGAATTGATATCTAGACTATGAGATTTGAAATAGTAGATATATGTAAATTTTACTTTGATATAATAGATCCAAATGGTAACAAAGCTTTTGAACACAGTACCAGGTAAGAAAATTTATTTTTCTAAAGGAGAAAGAGAGAGAAAGAGTGTTGGAAGCCTGGGAATGTTGGGCTTTGGAGTCTTCTTTGGTGGAACACCGAGGGACTATGTCATTCACAAGATATTGAAGATGAGGAAGATGCAAAGCAGCTCAACCTCTTCTACAAGAAATATCACCTGTAACTTAGAAATCCTTGCACAAATAGATGGTTAAAATAGAGGTGTTGCTGGAAGAGATAATTGGAAAGCATGCAATTAAACTTAAAATACATACAACTCCAATATATCTAAAACAAGCAGCAGTAAGAGAATAAATAAAACTAGAATAAACTCTTACCCTAACAGGAGGGAGCTCTCTCCTTTAAGGCCAATAATTAACCAGCAAAAGCAATGACAAATAACACAGATTATACCTCATAAGCATTTGACAATCACCATCCACACATGAAGAGCATTACACCATAGATCTTGCCTCATAGATCTTGCCTCCAAAGCTTCTTTATTCCAGAATAATAAACAATAACATAGTACAAGAGCAACAACACCTCAATCCCAGTTCTAAATAGCTTGGAAGAGGTAGCCTGATCTTTATTTATACAAAAAATAGGAGATCCAGCCTAGGGGGTGCAAATCCCAAGGAGACAGACCACTACAGCTGAAGGAGAGTCCATCAATGCCAATATGAAGCTGAACTGAGCCTACTTGTCAATCAGGGGGCTGATTGAGTTGACACATCAACCCATAGACTGACACATCAATCCATAGACTGACACATCAATCCATAGAGCTTCCAGGAGATCCCACACATGTGGAGGAGAGAGAGAGGGCGAAATTCCCCATAAAGGATGCTAAAGATCAATTCTAGATCTGTCCATATCACCTCCTTTAGTCAAGGATTTGTCAGATCTAGTCAATATGGAAAAATTAAATTTTAATAAAAAACACTAAAAAAATTAAAAAAACCCAAGGGAACTTAGACATGTTCATATGACTTGACCATGATTCCTATCATGTTTATACATTGACATGTAGACTCTAATAACATCAACAGGCCTAAATGCCAAGCTGGCCACCCCAACTTTGGAGGTATGGAGTGAAAAACTCAAAAATTATAAGTCGTTTATTCAACAACCAATAATAACCAAGGGAAAAAACACCCTGGGTTGATCATATTGACAAATAAAGTCTAAGAGACCGATTCTTTTACAGACACTATCATGCTAGATCATTTATTACAACTCCCCCAAGGGAGTATGAACATGTGATATAGTACAACAAGCACTTCCCAGAAGCAAGACTGAAGGTCTTCTGAAGTCTGAACAAGTTATCCTTGTCCGGTTCACCAGGCTCACTTGATAAAAAACCACTAAGTACAACTTAGGTGGTAAAAAAAAAATTATTATAGCTAAGTACAAAACATAAATGCAAAAAGTAAATGCTCTCTTTTAGGAGCTTATTTTCCTACTCTAGGCATGATATAAAAAGGTTAGGTGTAGTAAAAAATCCAATGTAACCACCTAAGCATTTTATTAACATAAAAAAAAATTTCCTTGTCTTTGGTTACCAGCCAAAGTAAGGATACCTTATCCAGAAAATGCAAACCTACGTGATGATTCAGAATGGGAGGGATGGATGGGAGATCATAGGCATGAATAATGCCATAAAAATTCTTCCCCAACTTGTATGTGCTCATGCAAGCTGCTTCTATCCATGACTGGATAGGACTGATATACCAATCAGAACGATGAGTCAGACTGACTACATCATCATACTGATCATCGGGGATTATCAAATGATAACTCATTGCACAAGCCCCAAGTAGCTCCAAATAATAAGGAACCTCTATATGTGAAAAATATGGTTGAGACTGATATTCCACTAACTACATCACATATAACTTTTCACAACATTGTTTCTCAATGTCTTCACTACTGATACCCTTGTGCGGCTCTACATGATATGACTCTGAATGATCACGTGAAAATTTTGAATGCTCCTCTTCCATACTAAGGTTTTCCCGGGCATCTAGATCCGTGCTCCCCTCTATGGAAGTATCGTAAATTGGACTTCCGTAAATATTTGAATAGACACTCCCCTTGTTGGACATATCATGGATGGGATTCTCCATAAGATTTTCACAAGTTGGATTATCTATGAAATTCCAATATTCATCACTCCTATCCATGTCATATGTGGGGGACTCTTCTTCCATGGCATCATGCTCCTGCCTATCCATGTCTTCCTTGTATTCATAACAATATTCTTCAAATAAAATGTTACAAGGCAATAAACTTTCCAAACCTTCATCAACATGAGGAGAACAAGCTCTAGTGTCACCACACACCGTACCGATATTATCCTAAGTTTCTTTATAGGCTTCTGTTATGATATCATGAAGATGATCTTCAATATTATCTTCAATCAAGGAAAATTTTTGGACATATTCAATGGGACCACTTGGGATCTGTTGCTCAGTGGGTTTCTCTAGAGGGATTTTTGGAAAAATATCAGCATTGCAACACACTTGAGAATACCTCAAATCTTCAATGTTTTCAGCTATGGTGACATGAGAAGAGTCTTCAATAATGTGTTCCATCATGGGCTCCACCTGAAGGTCTTCAATAGGATCATCCTGGATTTTCCCTTCCTCAGAATCTTGCTATGTATTGGGAGATACCTCAAATTCTTTAATAAGCCGCTTAATTGCTTCCTTTCTTGTATAACTATGAGGAAACTCTTTGATGGGAGTATCATGGATTTCCTCTTCACTTAAATGTTCAAGAAGTGATTCCAAGTCTTCAATACTTTGTATCATGGCAAAAGGTCCATTATATGTTTCCATGTGATACTCTATCCCAGATAGGTAGAAGGTACAGATCTTTTCAAGGAACTTTTTCAAACCATTCATACTACCTCTACCATCATGCCACTACTCTAAAAACATCCAAAGGAAGCTTGGAAAAGAATTTATACATTTATTAGGAAGTACCTAATAGAACCAACAACAGGCTTCACCCAAAAAAGTACTAGCAAACATTTCCATCATATTGTCTTCATGAAGAATATTGGAGTCAGCCATCAACTGAAGGAAATATTTGATATGCCATATGGCCGAATCACCATAATTTCCATGAAATACTGGAAGCCATTTATATGCATCCCCCACACCACTACAATAGTTAGGAAAACCTGGGATGTTTGAGAAATCGATAGGCTGAAAAAATTCCGGTTATCTGGGCAACATATTTCTCCTTTAATTCATCAATATCAAAAATTAATAGCATGCATTTGATATAACCATTAAACCTTGTACTAAAAAGGTGGAGTTGTAAAGTGACGAGTCTTTAAATGTTTTAACATGTCGCATGGGGTCATCTACACACAACAAAACTTCACAAGTTTATGAGATAACAGGGTTTTATCCCTTCAATGGAGTCGCCATGTGAGATTAAAAATATACATTTAAGAATTCTCACAAGAATAATTTTTTCTTTTCTTTGTAAAAATAAAAAACTGAAAAAGTTAGTGGATTCGCCAGATGAAAATTAAATATCTATTCTAAGAATTCATCAAACAAAGAAAAAAAAGAAAAAAGGAAGAAAACAAAAGTCATACTCGGGAATAAAAAGATTTATCCCCAGCAATGGTGCCAAAAAGTGTTGCCGCCTTTCACACACGTGGGTTACATGGCAAAAATATTCAAGCCACTCGGTGTGTCCTTGGGGGCAAGTCTCAAGTCAAGGCTGGTACCTTGTTCTTGAATCCTCCGTTTAGGCTCAACTCCTAACGAAGCCAAGGGGGGTAGACCCTATTAAGTTACTAAGGCAAAATTATTTAGTATGATGATGGTATTAAAGAGTAAGTTTTTTAGGAGTTTCGATTTAACAATTATAAACAACAAATAACATGATGATATAATCACAAGTAAGCACGAAAATGACACCCAATCACATATAGATTGAAAGAAATAAACAGTTGACCAGTGCATTGAAAATGGGGTCGAAAAACAATTAAGAGTGCTTTCAAGTGTTGGAATGAATGTAGTACAATTTTATCTTGGCTAATTTTAAATTAATGTAAGAATATGAGTAATTTAACTTAGGCAAGGGGACTCTAGATATACCCAGGGGGTACTTGAAGTATGTCCAAAACTAAACCGTCACGGCTACCTAGAAGGAATATGTGGGCTGAATGGAGTCTCTGAGGCTATTGTTCATAATGCACCCGAAGCTGTAACAAATATTGGCACCCTAAGGTCACTTTTCAGGAGTTCCCACTTCCTTTGGGTATTTTTCCACCGTAATGGTTTGATCGAGGCGTTGGATTTTCGGCTGATGGTTTGTCAATTTGGGGAGAGTGAATCCTATTTATTCTAGTCACTCAAGTTCTTTTGATTAATCTTGAATGATTGAAAGAACCACAGCCAAGTACAGAGCATACACACTGGAGTCTTCGTTATTTTTAGTAAATTTTAAAATAGGTGTTCTTTTTAAAAAGAAAACCCTCCAGGAACCTCTTTCGATCCAAGTGGATCTTAATCGGGGAATCAAGGAGGGGTTAATTTTATTAATACTAACGAAACAATTGATGAAAAAGGAATCAAAGATACACAACGTCGGTTTTCTAATTAGTCCTACCAGACATCCCTTTCCCCTTGCGGGTTAAACGAGAAGTCGTGGGGTGAGTAGTATGATTACTTTTGAAATTAAAATATGGAATAATTATATCAAAGTATACAATCCTGCATGTCAGTACTAAACTAGAGCAGAAAAAGGGGAAAAATGCAAAAAAGTGAAACGGACGCAGATCCCCCCTGGGGGGATGGGGAGCAGGCTCAAAAGAGACTACTCAAAAAATATTTTCTTTTACTATTATTGGTTACAATATCAGCAAACTGAAATATCATAAACCTCTTGGTCCTTATACGAGATGAAACCAAGATCTTACAACCTTCCAAAATTTTTAAATTTTAGTGAAAGGGGAGATCCCTGGGGGACTTGAATGCTCCCGAGGCCACTTTCAAATAGAAGATTCCTTTATTTTCTGTTACACCTTCTAAAAACCAGAAAGCATGTTAGAATAACATATTCCCAAAAGCACTTTAAGAGTACCTTTGGATCAGCCTACCTTAACTCAAAAAAGACTAAGTTAAAACTAGCTAAACAGGAGAAAAAGAAACCAAGGAAAGCAAGCTTTCCTTGGGATATTGGCTTGCTGTTTGAGAAGCCAATGAAATATGCACTGATTGCTGGATTTAATCTTTTTAAAATAGAAAAGGAAATCTAGAGCATGCAACCTATTGATTTTCTCTAACTTGCCATGCAAAATGGACGATTTCCTTATGCTAGATCTAGAATGCTTAATGATACTTTTCAGAATTCATATCTAGACTATGAGGTTTGAAATAGTAGATATATGTAAATTTTACTTTGATATAACAGATCCAAATGATAACAAAGCTTTCGAACATGGTAACCAAGTAAGAAACACATAAGAAAATTGATTTTTTTGAAGGAGAAAGAGAAAGAAAGAGTGCTGGAAACCTGGGAATGTTGGGATTTGGAGTCTTCTTTGGTGGAACACCGAGGAACTATGTCATTCAAAACCTCTTGAAGATGAGAAAGATGCAAACTAGCTCAACCTCTTCTATAAGCGAGATCACCTTCAACTTAGAAATCCTTGCACAAACAGATGGTTAAAACATAGGTGCCGCTGGAAGAGATAATTGGAAAGCATGCAATTAAACTTAAAATACATACAACTCCAATAGATCTAAAACAAGCAGCAGTAAGAGCATAAATAAAACTAGAATAAACTCTTACCGTAATAGGAGGGAGCTCTCTCCTTCAAGGCCAACAATTAACCAGCAAAAGCAATGACAAATAACACGAATTATACCTCATAAGCATTTGACAATCACCATCCACACATGAAGAGCATTACACCATAGATCTTGCCTCCAAAGCTTCTTTATTCCAGAATAATAAACAATAACATAGTACAAGAGGAACAACACCTCAATCCCAGTTCTAACTAGCTTGGAAGAGGCATCCTAAGCTTTATTTATACAAAAAATAGGAGATCCAACCCAGGGGGGGCACGAATCCCAAGGAGATAGACCACTGCAGCTAAAGGAGAGTCCATTAGTGTCGATATGAAGCTGAACTGAGCCTACTTGTCAATCGGGGGGTTGATTGAGCTGACACATCAACCCGTAGACTGACACATCAATCCACAGACTGACACATCAATCCACAGAGCTTCCAAGAGAGCCCACATGTGTGGAGGAGAGAGAGAGGGAACAATTCCCCATAAATGATGCTGAAGATCAACTCTGGATCTGTCCAGATCGCCTCCTTCAGTAAAGGATTTGTCAGATCCAATCAATTTGGTTCAGATTTGACTGATTTAAATCAAATCGACTGAGAATCCACTGATCTAGGATTTTGGATTTGCTCCCTTATTCATCAATTTATTAATTAAAATAATCAATAATTGATTTTTGGGGTTTTCTGACCTGAGTGATGGAAAATCACTCAAAACCTAAAAAAAAGTGGGTCCATGGGTTTACATGGTGATATTATCTTGAAAATGAGCACCTACATGACTGAAACTGATTATTTGGCCCAGTTTTATTACAAAACCAATTTTTCCAATTAAACTATTAAAAAATAGCCTAAGTTTTTGGAAAAATTAAATTTTAATAAAAAACACTGAAAAAATTAAAAAATTTAAAAAAATTGAAAAACCTAGGGGGACTTAGACATGTTCATATGACTTGACCATGATGCCTAGCATGTTTATACATTGACACATAGACTCTAATAACCTCAATAGGCCTAAATGCCAAGCCGACCACCCCAACTTTGGAGGTATGGAGTGAAAAACTCAGAAATTATAAGTCGTTTATTCAACAACCAATAATAACCAAGGGAAAAAACACCCTAGGTTGATCGGATTGACAAATAAAGTCTAAGAGACCGAGTCTTTTACAGACACTATCATGCTAGATCATTTATTACAACTCCCCCAAGGGGGTATGAACATGTGATATAGTACAACAAGCACTTCCCAGAAGCAATACTGAAGGTCTTCTCAAGTCCAAACAAGTTATCCTTCTTCGGTTCACTAGGATCACTTGATAAAAAACAACTAAGTATAACTTAGGTGGTAACACACTCCAAGGAGGCATTATAGATAAAAGCAAAACCCATGCTTTCAAAGAAATGGTGTCCCTTCTTAAATACATGCACAACAATGATCGCTCTTCAATATATGATGGCTAAAGTATTTCACATTTGAAACGTCCTACAAAACAACTCGGCTATGCTTATCGCAAATCAAATAATTGTCTCCCAACACGTTTTTGCTAACATCACTCAACCAGCATCAAATAAAACCATGTTCGATTGGCTAAATTTCTCCTAGGGCATGGGCATGTTTTCCAGAAGTTTGTACATTGCATGAGGTACAACACACTTGTCATGACAATAATTATTTTGCAGCAGTCGCAGCATCCCTCGTATGTCCTTCCTCTAAATTTTGATGAGGTCGTGCTCGAAGAGAAGGCCCGCAAATGGATGCAACTCAATGCTAAAGGATTATGTTCTCTTTTTACCTACATTAAAGTTACAAGTGGTGTTTTTAAGACAACAGAAATATTTATAGTCACAAAAAGCTATCTAGACCAATGCACCAATGGTTGGATCGAAATGCAGGTTTTCTCCTCAATCAGGTTATAGAGATAGAGCAAGAGAAAGACCTAGATGGAACATCATTGAATATTTAAATGTAAAGACTAAGGATCTTTTAGGGGCCATAGATAAAGTGTCGATGTTACAAAAATTATGTACAGTTGTTGCTCCTGATAGATTCCACAAACAAAATCAACCAGGAATTTTCTATATGTATAATAATACTCTATCCTTAGAATTCATGTTGTGCCCAGAAAATCAAGAGCAAGATCCCACCCGTTCAATACATCATATCTTAAGGTAGGATGGGGTCACCTAACCAACATGAGATGGATGAGATAGATGTGACTCATCTGATGAGAACATATGGATTCATACTAACCAGTCTAAATGAGTGAATCAATCGCAACATCAATACTAATGTATGTGGGGGTTACTCACTTGAAATAGGGGCATTAAGAATAGCTGATCACATTTCATACCCAATCTGTTCCTCCAACTGGACATGTGAAGGTGGAATAGCCATTTAAATGTTAGTGGTCTGCTACTTGGCCTTCTATTATGGAGAGAAATTCCTATGGCTTGGGGTACCACAACAGACAACTTGACTCCAGAAATCAATCCTTCCCAATATGCAATAGAAATTAAATGTCTAACACTAAAGGATCAGACCTCGTACCTTATTCTGGACGGTTGAATTAGATCCCCGTTGAGCTTTCCAACTTCAGCTTGAATTGATAGATTACTACCTCAACAACAAGTAACCAATACAAGCATTCTATATATCATGGTGTTAGATATATTCTAGCATATATAATCAATACTGTATAAGCATTTGACATAATCCAATGGATAAAATATTCATTCAAACATACATTATTGGACAGGAAAAGATATTTCTATTAATATAGATCAGAGATTACAAGATACAACCTCTGTCGGCACGTCTGCGAACCAGATTAATTGAATCCCCCACTTGGGCCTCCACCACTTTAATCCTCCATCTCTAGATAGGAAGCTCACAAGCAAAAGGCAAGCTTGGGAAGAACACAAAAGTGCTCCAAGGGAAAAAGGGATGCAGACTCAAGCATAAGTTCTGGCAACAATGGACTATAGTTTATTTGTTCTCAATTCTCTCTCATGCCTTCAATGTACCAAGGGGTTCCTTATATAGCTTTTCAAAGGGGTAATGAAAGGTCGAATCCGAGCGATCTCAAGGCATAGGGAAGGCCAAGAGTCAAGTGAGTCAGATCCATGTCAAGGAAAACTCCAAAAGGATTTGGATTTTGTACACATCCCGATGTACGCGGTTTTAGTGGTTAAACCCGTGTATATACACGCTTATAGGTTTAAAAGTCACGTGTATCATTTTTCACATGTTTTTAGGGATGGTCCAGGAAACATCAAAGGACAAAAAATGGTCCATGGGGTCTAAGGAGTCTGCAGTGGGACAGGGGAAGGCCATACAAAGTGTGATTCACCTAGGGTGGTGAAATCAGCTATAACACCTTCCAATGGAAATATATATGCCACTAGATTATGGTATTCTTCTCGGTGGTATATGAGGCTATTTGTATGCACGTTATCAAAGAAGAAACACTTTGTCAAACAAATCAGAGACGACCTCCAGAATCTCTTTATGAGTGGGCACCAATCCAAATATTAGTCGGTCATGGACAGCATGGTCAATATTGTTGTTGTGGCATTAGAATCCCTCTTTGTCTCCACTAAATTCCCAGTCATCAAGTTCCCACCATGGTCAACTTGGCACAATCTTCTCTTCAGATCAACATTTAGAACACTAGATAATGCTACAATAGTAGCTGCAATCCGAGAAGACTTATTCATAATAGGTATAAATGGATAATTCCTCATGAAAGAGAAAATAATGAGATACTAAAATAGATCTATACATCAGTGGATAACATGAATAGATGACAAAGTGAGACACCGAGACATATTAGATTTGTATAATCATGAGAATCAAATAGAGGCATAGACAGGGATTTCACCTTATTCCTTCATGATAGAAGCATGAGTGGTTCTGCATAATAATTTGGATCTTCTTTTCATATCGCTTTTCCTTCTCTTGTGCACACCCATATCCCTCTTTCTTTCTATTTATTAAAAACAAGTATGGGACTAAATCCTCCAGGGAGACTGGTCCATAGATACCTCCACCCATTTTCAATCCTCACACATATGTAATAGATAGTTTCAAATAAAGAAAACGAGGGAGGATAGATAGTATGAATAATCGTTCATCCATCCCCACCAGTTGCCTACCTGTCACCTTCAATCTATACTTAGCATGATGGGAGAAGGATAGAGGCAAAGGTTACAATGACGTCGGAGATAAATAAAATGTAGGCTCTTCTCTTCAGTAATTTGACTTAATAAAATGAGAGAAGGATTCCAGCATATAATAAACAAGGATTTGGTCGATGTCGGGTGTTGGATAGATGCCTCTTGGAAACTGAATATGCACCCCTCTAATCTCATACAATAACATCCCGTGAGAAAAGAACTCAAAATAGAATGCATTTGAAGACAGATTTAGTTATCTATTATGATCGGATATCATCATCCAAAATCGTGATTTGTTTCATATTTGTTTCTCACTATATCAATCACTTCGTTGCGGATTTTGGGTGAAATTACATGTAGATACTGATCATTATGGATCAGATTCATTATGAATCGCAAGTGAATCTCAATAGTAATTGGAAATGTGATTGACATGTAGTTGTCATACAAAGAGTAGGAAAATACGCGATGGATCAATGTGGCCTTGATGGAAAATGTGCATACAATATCTCTAAATGACATGAATGAGGATTCAATCACTGCTTCTGGAAAATTAAACAAAATCTCTGAGTGCAGTTAAAGGTAATTCAAAAGATCTCGAGAGCATATTTATATGATGATAAGATAAGAACAGGACCAAACCAAATTGAATGGATCACAAATATCACATTTGGTTGATAGAACACGGCGGTTAGAATTTTAATTCTAATAAACTTTCTTCAGTGGTGATACAACGCACGCAATTGCCAATATAGTTAGATAAGTTCCATTGAACTTCAAATTTAACTCCAATTCTGGTCATTACATACTTGCTCGTGTGGTGACTAAAAGGGTATTGAAAATAGGATCAAACCAATGACCCATTTGTAATCAAGTGCAACCTAGATCTTATAGTTCATTTATGTGCAACACCACCAGAGATATTCACCTGCGCATATGGAAAACTCTATTTTTTTACTAGATCCATAAAAAGAAGTGTCAAAGAAAGCATTTGAGCCCACTCGAAGGACAACACCTCACCTAAGAATAGTTCTAAAATCATTGAATCTCATTTCTTAAGCCTGAAAACCTGCAGAAGCCTCTTCCGCAATAGCTTTCCTACCACCATGGTGTTTTCTGAAAAACGAGCAACTGTAAAAAGAACCATGATGGGCCAAACTAATTTTTCATTATACCCTCTAGCATATATAAAATCCATCAGACAGGTGATTCCCTTTACATGTTTATTTGTTATTTTATTCGTGTTCATGATTTTATTTATTTGTTGCAGATTTCACGTGAAGGTTTGAAAGATACATGCGCAGATAAACAAAGGTTTCCAGAAGTGTTTTTTTTTTTAATTTATTAGTTTTTTTTGAATTGCAGGTCCCGTTTCAGATCAAAGGGTAAATACCTTTGCATTGAAAATGTTTCTTTTTTTTTTAATGCAAATTAAAAAATTCAATTCCTAGGAAAACTAGAAGAATAAAAATGAAAGTTTTTTTTAATATATATATTTCCTAAAGCATCCTACTTACTGATTTTTAAATTGCACACACATATTCATAACCAAAATTAAATCCTACCTACTCTACATTAATAACAAACTAAGGATTATTTACATGAAATGAAATTTCCAATGTAACCATCTATGTAACAAAAGTTAACAGAAATTTACATTTAAATTTGAAAAATGTAATATAGAATGTACAATAACATGAAAAATTAAATGCTGAAAATGTGAGTTAATGAAATAAAAGAAAAAACAAAACCGATCTAACCTAGTACTTACTTGAAACCATTGTTCAATCCAGCTTCCATAAGCATGATGTTCTTCCTGATTTTGATCACCCGAAATCCCTTCTTCATCCTCCTCAATCTCATGTTGGAATAGGTGTTCCTCATCTGATAAGCATGATTCTTCAAATGTCAATTCTTCTTTGTTTGCTTCAAGATGAGTGATTACATCTTTGGTTGTTGTCAAGATCTCCTCTTCTAGAGAAGAGGAGATCCTAGCTTTTGTTAGGATCTGAGTGAGTTGATATAGACTTATACTCACCGTAAATTCATCTTACTGATAACCAAATTAAATGCTACAAAATAAAAATGGTACAAAACAATGCAAAGTAGTATGAAATCAAAGTTAGTGCGAAATGAAAGGAATCCAAACTCACACTACAAAATGTAAATGCAAAATAATAAACTAAATAAAGGCACACTTGCATAAAAAAAAATCACATAAATGAAAGAATAATATTGCAAGAAAAGTAAACAATTTGCAGAAACATAAACACTATTACATGAAAAGTAAATGATGCTTGTGAATAGGAAACATATTTACATGCAAAGTGAACAACAAGGATTTGGGGTGACCCACCAAAGTGGATGCGTCAGGTTGTTACAACACGGAAATTTCGTAGTGAATTCATCCTTGCATCTTATCGTTTCCCCTCCCCCTTGCTATGTAATATAAAAGCAACATATATACCTATCTAAACTCGTATCCCCTTTTAGCACCTCCCCAACAACTGCGCCAAAATGTTTAGCAAAATATATGATAGTAATTTCGACATAAATTATAAATCTGGGAGTTCGTAAACTTAGAGGTGTAAGAAAAATATATGTAGGCTTAGAGTACATCTAACTTATGCTAATTCTTGAAAAGAAACAATTATACTATTGTCGTTGAATCCAAATCTAGGAAATAACAAAATGGCATAAAGTAAATTCAAGAAAGCATGAAATCATATTGAAAGTAAACTCAAATAAGAAAGAAAGAAGATGAACAACCTAATCTATGATAAAGCATGTGACAAATGATAAATAACAAATAGAAAATGATAAAATATGTGAGATCACATGAAATCTAAATTATCAACTCAAAATGACAAATCTATTATGGAGAAATCCAAATATTTATTGTAAAAAATAAAATCCATGACTAACTCTCAAAAAGATAAACTATTTCTCTATTTCTAGAGAGGCCTCCACACTGCAAATGAAGACATATCACTCTTAGTTATAAATGAGTTTCTTTGAAAAGAGTTTAAATGTAGATCCACTTTTCTCTCAACCTATTTTCCATAATTACAAAATATTTATCCCTTCAAATCCTCACAAATCCTCTCATGATATTCCTCTTTGGAATTATCTTTAGTAATTATCTCCAAATATTGAAAAGATGGAGGAAATATTTGAGAATATTTTGAAGAATACTTTTGTTGAAAATCTTCAAATATTCCTACACATCACAAATATCACACAACTTTGAGATATAAATCAAAACATGTTAATTTTCTAATATTTAATCATAAATTCTGTTAAAATACTTAAAAATAAAACAATTTGGAAAATAACAAGGTAGCCGATATTTATTTATGAAAATGGTATGAGGAATGGTTAATAGAGTGATGAATAGGGATGAATACGAGGAATAGTGAAGGGAACATAGGATGAAAATGCGACGTTCAGGTGACCCAACAAGAGTTGTGTGAAGTTGTCGGAGAACCCTGTGTTCCATGACAAGTCGAAGCACATCAAGATCAAGTTGCACTATATCAGGGATATGGTCTAGAGAGGAGAAGTGAAGCTCCACTACGTGGCAACAGACGAGTAGATAGTCGATGTCTTGACCAAACCTCTAGAGCCAAAGTGAAGTTCGAGTACTTCATAGAAAGACTTGGTGTGATCAGATCGAGACCCCTCAAAAGAGGGAGTTATTTGTTTTGGCATAGCTAGAGAGATAGGTTTTCTGAGCGTAACATACTGGAAAAGATCGTAGGTTTCTCAGACGTATTATGTAATGTAGGTTATCCTTGGATTTAATAAGTCATGGAAAAGCTTGCAAGTTATCCTTGGATGTAATCAGTGATATGATTTCTATTCTATAAATAGTAGATGCATAATATCTCACATGGGAAATGAGATAGGTTGTCCGAGTGGGAAAAATCCTGGTGAAGCATGATGCCTAAACATAATCAATCCTGTAGGTTTTCCTCAGATGTAATCAGTCCTTGCGAAGCTCACAAGTTATCCTTGGATGTAATTAGTCATGTAGGTTGTCCTCAAATTTAATCAGTCTTGACTAAGCTCGTGGGTTATCCTTGGACATAATCAGTCCTATGACAGGTTATTCTAGTGTAAATATGATCCTTTGTGTGGTACATAGGTTACTCGAATGTAATAAGTCTTGTGGGTTGTTTGAGTGTAAAACGATCCCTAGCATACTACGCATATGTAATATGCCTTGAAGGTTATCTGGAAAAAAAATATCCTGGACATAGATTATTCAGATGTGATAAGTCGTTGAGGATGACCTAGAACTTAATATTCCTGATGCAACACATTGTTTGGTCGTAATCAGTCCTTACACATGTATCTATATATGTGTGTGTTCCCATGTTGATATGATGAGTTCATGAAGCACTTGAGATGCACCTAGGAGGTTCTCCTTTACACATAGAACATAGGTTGACCATGGATGCTCTGTGTGCTTTGTTTTGTTTAGTGCAGGAAAGAAGAGATGTTTTGGATACAGGAGATGAAGGTAGGAGACGCAGGTTATTTCCATGGAAATGTAAAAAAGGTATTGAACCATTCCTATGAGATGGCTTGCTCAAGATGTGATGAATGTTAGGATTATTAATCCTCCCTTGGTTAAATGTCTATTAGATTAATTATTTCCTAACTTAGGAACCTTAATTAAATATTTGGGTCCACTAGTACAATTGGGTCCACTTGGCCTAATGGGGCCACATGTACTAGTCATTGGAGTGTGGGGAACATTTCTAGAGGTTAAATTCCACTTACTCCATGTGCATGCATCATTTTGGGCATATCCTAGACCAATACCTACATTTTAGGATCCATTGGGAGTCCTGACACCACCTACTTCAATTAGTTGGAGTTAGTACTGGTTAGTCTCAGTTAGCCCTCAGTTATTTCTCAAACAGTTAGCTAGCACATTTATTACATGGATAATGCATGGATGCATGTGGAGTAGGTGCCTTTTCCCACCTACCACACTCCGTTGCACTGATTTAACCAGATGTCACTGTTTGTTTGAGGATGTTGGACATCTGGGAGTTTATTTTGGACTCTGATATTGATTGAGAGACCATGAGTTTGATATTTAGTTAGATACAGTCATATCCTCTTGGGATATTTGAATTCATACCCCATGCATTTGAATTCTTCCTATGTAAACTATTGTAACACTAGATAGTATAATTGTGAATGATACTGTAAATTCCTGAGCAATACTTGTCTGATTCTTGTGTGGTTTGCTTTGTTTAGTTTGTATCTTCATTCTCCATCTATTTGCTGCAAAAATTATTAGAACTATCTACTTGAATATATAGATGGCATTCAAATTCTAATATGGTATCAGAGCCTTCTCTGGCAGGTTTCATGCTTGTTTCTCCCCATTGAACATCAGAAGCAGTTGGGTTTCCAGAGAAGTCCCCTATGATGATTTTCTAGCTCTGGATTTATTCAGAGCAGTGGAGAGGGCGTGACGGACCCTGAAAAAATGTTCATGCTTGGAGGAAAAGAATGATTATAACAATTCATATGTTTTAGTGTGTTATTGCAATGAAATTGACAGGTACTATGTAGCTTGTGTGAAGTATTTGCAGTCTTCCAGCCGGAGCAATTATGAGTTCTCAAACTCCTGAACCATGGATCCTCACAAATTACAATTATCTTAATTGGAGGATTGATATGAAGCTGGCCTTGCGCAAGCATGGATACCAAAGAATTACACATGGATGGGAGGCTGAGCCTCATCAATTGGTAGAGCGGAACAAGTTTATGAACTATTGTGATGAAGCATTCGGGTGCTTATGTAATTATATTTCCAGAGATCTCATCTTCCACCTAGAAGGCTTGAGGACTCCCAGAGAATCCTAGGAGAATATTTATAGCTTGTTTAACAAACAAGATGAGCTTCGGGGACACATTCTAGAGAATGAGTTGGTATCTTTCTATCCCAGTAGTTTCGAGACTATTGAGAAATTATTTACAAAATTTAAGTCTCTAGTACTCCACTACAGACAATGCATAATAGAGTGGAAGGATGATCCTAATGTCCTTTCCATACTCAGCAAACTAGGCCCTGAGTATTCTATATTTGTTTCCATATTTCATTCCAGGTGGGAAATATTATCCAATTGGAAGGTTCCTTCATTAGATTCTTTTTTCAAGTCCTTAATCAAGGAGAAAGACAAATTGATGAGAATGGGAGTCATCAAGACATCCAAATATCATTCTCTCCTAGTTTCTGACTCTTCCAAAGTGCAAGCAAAGGGGAAATCAAAAAAGAAGTATCCAAAGGAAGCTGATTCGAAGCTTAAACAAAATCAGAAAGCTTCCAAAGGGGCCTCCAGCTCTAAGAAGAAGAATTTTGAAAAGAACTTATGTCCTTATTTTGAAAAGGGGTACCATATTGAAGATCATTGTATGAGGAAAGAAATTGATGAAATTTCAGCTCTTCTCAAGCAGCATAACATTGCTTCCCCAAGAGAAAAGAACCATAGAACCACAGAAAGAATATACCAAGAGGTGTCATGATTTGAAATCAACAATCTCTACATCCTCAGCATACATAATAGATTCAGGATCTTCCAATCACATGGTTTCTTCCAAATAATCCTTCTCTACCATCTCACTAACAAAGGGGTAGAACATTCACATGGGAGATGATTCCTAGATTCCAGCAGAAGGAAGGGGCTTAGTCAGAGTGAAGCATGGTGAGTTCAAGAAGGTCTTATATGTTCCCTCCCTTGTTTCTAACATGTTTTTTTTTATCAAATGACTCATATAGGCTCTCCCAAGAGAGTTACATTCAATTTAGAATCAATTGTTACAAAAAAAACCACTGGAAAGCTTGTAGCGAAAGGTATTGAAAATCACTACCAAAGCTTATGAGTTCTCAAATTTCTTACCTGTCTCTCCTCCTACATATTTATTGTCTCATGCTAACAACACCAGAAAGATTTGGCATGAGATATTTGGCCATCTCAATTTCAAATATCTGAAGCAGCTCCACAATGATAAAATGGTTGAAGGTTTTCCCTCCATCCAAATTTATGATGGAGTATGTGTTGGTTGCTTGGTAGGTAAGCATCTAGAAAAGAAGTATGATGTTGGGAAGGCACATATAACTGCCTATACACTTGATTTGATACATAGTGATGTAGCATGACCTATGTCAACAAACTCCATTAATGATTGCAGGTACTTCCTTACTTTTATTGATGATTGTTCACGGTACTGTTGGATCTACTTCATGAAACAAAAATCAGAATTTTTTGAGACTTTTAAAGTTTTTAAAGCTATGGTTGAGAACAGTTTCAATAAGAAGATCAAATCAATAAGATCTCATAAGAGAGGAGAGTACATCAAAGGAGATTTCCATAGTTTCTGTGAATTAGAGGGGATTCGAATGGAACACTAAGTTCCATACACACCACAACAAAATGGTGTGGATGAGAGGAAGAAAAGATCACTGAAAGAGATGGCAACATGTCTTCTCCATGCCAAGCATCTACCTCCTTCTCTTTGGGATGAAGCAATAAATTGTGATTCGTATTTGCATAATAGAGTGCCCCACAAGTCAGTGGTTGGGGTGACTCATTCAAAGTATTGCATGGGTATAAGCATAATGTCTCTCATCTAATAGTTTTTGGTTCCAAAGCTTGGGCCAGAATACCACTTGACAAGAGGAAGGCCTTCCAAGACCAAAGTAGCGAATGCATTCTACTAGGATATGCATAAGATGAAAAATCTTACAAACTGATGGAGGTTGCAACCATAAGATTCTTTATTGAAAGAAGTGTCCAGTTCGAAGAAGATCAGCTGCATGATACTCCTCCAACAGCACATGAAGGTATAACTATTTCTCCACCTATTTTTTATGATGATGATGATGTGCTATAGGTTTCAGATTTAGATGAAGAAGATAAGATTCAACATGATCTTGTTATTGAGACTGAATCTCAAGAGATTCTAGATCCAGATCCAGTACCTATTCCTAATCAGAAGCCTAAACCCAGATGGGCTCAAAATCTTATTGATGTAGCTTGAAGAGGTGTTGAAGATACAGAAGAAGAACAAGGTCCCAATATCAGAATGAGCATGTTGCACAATCTCTCACAAATTCTCTCTCTACAGTATGGTGCAAAAAAGTTCCAGGTCAGTGCTACTTGATGATGGTGAAGGATCAACTACATGGCCCATAGAAGTAGAAACTTGATCATTCCCTTCCTTCACCATTCAGAAGAGACAAACAGAGTCATCAGTTCAGAAGTAAATTGAGAGGTCCACTGATGGACCATGCTGCTGCATAGAGCTACAATTTTGTAGCAATGTTTTTTCTTGTCATTTTTCTAAGGAGGAAGCTTCTTTCTTCTAAATATAGCTTGCAAATTTCTATTTTCCTACTTATTTTTTTGTGGCGGGGGGGGGGGTTCCCATGAGTTTTTCCCTGTTTCCTTAGTTGTATTAAGTAGCATTTTTTTATTATATTTTATATTGTATTTGGGTGACCTATGGTCTTTTTACCAAGGCCCGCAGTTTTCCAAGTTAGGATTCATGGGAGGTGTTAGGATTATTAATCCTCCCTTGGTCAAATGTCTATTAGATTAATTATTGCCTAACTTGGGAACCTTAAATAAATATATGGGTCCACTAGTACAATTGGGTCCAGTTGGCCTAACAGGGCCACATGTACCAATCACTGGAGTGTGGAGAACATTGCTAGAGGTTAACTGCCACTTACTACATGTGCATGCATCAATTTGGGCACCTCCTAGACCAATCCCTACATTTTAGGAGCCACTGGGAGTCCTGACACCAACCTACTTCATATAGTTGGAGTTAGTACTAGTTAGTCCCAATCAGGCCTAGAAATTCAATTTTCTTGTGCCTATCAATAAAAATTTAATGACGGCTTCAAGCTTTTAGTGCCTATCATTTGACGGTTTAACCAATTTTGTTGAGTGTCAATTTATTTTTAATATTATATATAAATATGAAATATAATTTTTTTATATTATATATAAATATGAGGAAAATATTTATATAGAATTTACTAATCCAAATTAGAAATACAAAATATAAATAAATACAATACACATACATGAAAATAAAGAAGTCCGGCATTTATGTGTTCCTCTAATAAGAGCCGAACCGACACAATGGCTAATGATTGTTAGCTAAGTTTTAGTAGTTTATATAGGTATTAAAAATTTTGACGGTTTATCTGAATTTATAAATGTCAAATAGACGTTTCAAAAAAAATTTACCTGTCAATGTTGACGGGTTCATCAAAAACTTACATGTCAAATAAGTGGAAAAATGAAAAAAACGTTCTGTGGAACGTCAAATTCTAGGCCTGGTCTTAATTAGCCCTCATTTACTTTTAGTTAGTTCTCAAATAGTTAGCTAGCGCATGTGTTGCATGGATAATGCATGGATGCATGTGGAGTAGGCACCTTTTCCTACCTACCACACTCAGTTGCACTGAGTTAACTAGCTGTCACTGTTTTTTTTAGTTGGTTGGACATCTGGGAGTTAATTTTGGGCTCCGATATTGATTGAGAGACCATGATTTAGAGATTTAGTTAGATACAGTCATATCCACTTGGGATATTTGAATTCATACCACATGCATTCGAATTCTTCCTATGTAAACTATTGTAGCACCGGATATTATAATTGTGAATGATACTGTAAATTCCTGAGAAATACTTGTCTGATTCCTATGTGGTTTGTTTTGTTCAGTTTGTATCTTCATTCTCGATCTATTTGCTGCAAACATTATTAGAACTATTTGCTTGAATATCTAAATGGAATCCAAATTCTAATAATGAATACCTGGATGAGGACTAGGCCTACACCTAGCAGAGAGAGGGTTGGCTCTATAGAAACGTTTGATGACAGATAGTATAATTTGATGATCGATAATATTATGATGATGGAAGCAGCTATGATGATGACTCTATGACTCTATGACAATGAATATCTGATGAATACTCGACCAGATGTGTTGATGATTGTGGAAGAGAGATAATACCTGCCTAGTTAAGAGGGAGTGTTGATGTATTTGTAACTTTGGGAGATATTATGATGTTTATTATCATTGTAAGTTATTGTATCCCCATTGGAGATGTGTTTACCTCCTTGTGGGATGTATTAACTGTGTCCAAACCTTGAGGTACAACCCCTGTTGTAAGTTGGGGCAATAGTCCCCAGTGTAACATCATGTAATGTGTATTTGGATTCCCTTTGGAAGAAGTCAGCCCTATTAAGGAAGACAAGTGGGCCCCAATATTATGTTTGGTTAGTCACTTGAAATTTATAAATAGGGAGGTGCTCTCCCTCATTTATACACACCTCACACTCTCCATTTCACATGAGAGAGAGAGAGAGAGAGAAAGGAGGAGAGATAGATAGCTACTGAACACTTCTTATTACTTGGTTTGATCACCTTACTATTCTAAGAAATTTTTCAGGGTTTTCTCCTTTATGGTTTCCCTGGTGAAAACATTTGTTTCTCCTGTATCTTTTATATCTTATGCATCTTGTTGTACTTGTTATTTTTTCAGATAAATATCCTATATAAACTAATATTATCTAAAGAAAAACTAACAAGGTGCTCCACCATTTACCTAACACCCTTTAAGAAGTTGTTATTGCTTGACAATGATGATATTCAAACAAATTTTGCATCATTCAAGCATACAAAATAATGATTACCAAGTTACTATAGATCCATAATGGCTTACCTTGTACTAGTCCTTCAAGTCCTTCAATTGCATTTATTAAGTGCAAAAATATTTTTGCACTTATTAAATTTTTGCACTTAATAAATGCAATTGAAGGACTTAAAGGAGTAGTACAAGGTAAGACATTATGGATCTACAGTAACTTGGTAATCATTATTTTGTATGTTTCAATGATGCAAAATGAAAAAATCCCAGAAATTTATAGTTTATGCTTATACATGTCCTTATTTAACACCAGTTGAGTTGTTGATTGCAATTAATCCATTATGAATCTATAGGAATAAAAATCATGCATCCATTGTTAAACTATCTATTGAGTCATCTAGAGTCATGCCAAGATATCTAAATTTGACTGAAAATTAATAAGTAACTTGAAGATAATGGTGGATGATTCCATGGAAAGGAGAATTTCAGTTTATATAGAAGCAAAGGATGAGAAAATGGTGTCCCAAAATCATCTTCATCCAATGTGGTCCAAGCCACCATCCCCTATAAAATTAACACATGTGTATGTTTCTCTCAAGTTCCATGAACATCTTACACAACCTTCAGATATTTTCAATCATATTTCGATTTCCATCTTAACTACAAAGGACCAAAACGTGGAATAGTAGATTTCACATTTCACAACAAGAAGAATGGGCATTACCTCTAAGTAATCTTAGACACTGCATAAATGGAAATGAAATGAGATGAAATATTAGCAACAATACCTTCGAGTTTGTTTGCTAACAAGAAGTATGAATACTTATGTGAAAATGTTATTCATAGGTGACTTAAACAACCACTAACCTGTAATCAAGGAAAGAAACCATGTTCAGATTGATATATAAATAAAATAAAATAAAAGTTAAATATAGGCTATTCTAATCCCACTATCATTTATACTTCGAAAGAGAACTATCAAATTTCCCACAACTATTCAACTTTGTCCAAAATTCCCACTTCGAATTCCCTTCTCTAAAAAAAACAGAAAGAAATTGAAAACATGAAAGTAGTGATTTACTCTACCTGTCTATTGGATGTAGAGTCCCATAGATGTACAACAGAATCAGTCAAGCACATGCAATAAAATTACAAATGGACAAAAAGAAGAAAACAATGTGGTTTATACCTTCCTTTATATACTCAGATATATAGTATGACCAGACTTTGTTTCTTAGGAGACAAGTCACTAACGAAACAATGGGCATGCCTATGCAAGAGAGAGATAGGTAGTTGTAGGGAAGAGTGAGACAAACACAGACCTCAAAGTATTAATCAAAACAGTCTAGAAATGAGGATAAAATTTCAATCCCATTGCTGCGATAAATGAAATTATTTTAGGAAATTCATACATCAAGAAAATAGAAGGTCCTTTCAAATGTGCAGAGGCATATTAACCCACACTCTAGCACATCCATCAGACTATGACACACTTCCATACATAGTAGCATCCTTAAGGAGACTGAAAAGGATCACAAGAAACCTCTATGAAGTGCAAACAGGCTCATCATGCTGCAATAGGCTGAACAAGAACCACAACATCCCTAGTCATTAGAGGAAATTTCAACTCAAAATGGGCCTTTTAACTCTAATTTAAATTTCATGTCATCATGTGTTAGCCAATGAAAATGCTTTAAATTTGAAATACCATATAGGTCTTAAACACTTTTTTAATATCACTTTGGGGATAGGTGTCATAAAAAAACTACTTTTTTTGTTTGTATTTTTGACATGCATCCCCGTGTTTTTACTCAAATTTTGATTGGGAGAGCTCGTTGGATGCAGAATTAAATTCCACATCCAATGATTACCCATCGGGCATACTTTTGGCAGACCCCACTACCCCAAAAACAAGAAATACATGAAAAACCATGATGATGACATCATCATCACATTTTCTCATCTATTTCTTGTTTTTGGGGTAGTAGGGTCCATCAAAAGTATACCAAGTGGGTACTCGTTGGATGTGGAATTTAATTTTGCATCCAACAAGCTCTCCCAATCGAAATTTGAGTAAAAACATGGGGAGATATGTCAAAAATACAAACAAAAAAGTAGTTTTTTTCTTTTCTTCCTCCAAAATTANTTTTTAGGAGGCCCATTTTGAGTTGAAATTTCCTCTAATGAAAGGTCACAATAGGAACCAAAAACAACACACTCATATAAAATACCTCAGAATAGTCAACAGACCAGATATTGAGTCAAGGTATCCGAAGGAACATTCATGGTTCAGACTAGAAGACTCACCAAATGTCACAACCTAGTTTAGCAACCCAAAAAATGTCACGGCTTAGTCCAAACAGCTCACACAAGTCACGGATCTATCCAAACATCCCACTAAGGTCATGGTTTTGTTCAAACAACCTAGATATCATGGTTCTTTCCTAGCATAGAAATAAGTGGTATAGGGAGACTAGGTGTAGTTATTAAGGTAGGTAGGTAGGATTTTTTGAAAACGCTGAAGTGAAGGTAGTGTAATTCCATTCCATCCAGGAACAAGTTAAAAAATATGAATGGAAATTCATCATGACAAAGGGTTAAGGTACAACACTAAGAGAGGGAAACACTAGCATAAGGACCAACAAGGTTCAACACAAGATCAAAGGTCAATAAGAGTGGTCATAACAAAGTGGAAAGGAAACCCTTTCACCCACAAGACCAAGGTGTAACATCAAGGTATGGAAATAACCCTTTTAACCACAAGACCAAGGTGTACAATCAAGGTGGGGAAACAACCCTTTTACCCACAAGACCAAGGGTCAAACTTTTATCTTCTCTCTTAAGTTATATAGTCCATAGTTGTTCCGTACAATAAAAATAAGTTTTATCATCACCGTATAAGGAAGGTACAAACTATGAAACACTTCAAGTGACTGCAATACAACATATATAACATAATTTTCATTTCTTTGAACTCGACACTCCCAAAGGTCCTTGTGTTAAAGTTGAAGCATCCAAGGACAATAAATAACAATAGTAGTAATAAATTAATGAACAAGTTAAACTAGAATACGTAAAGGAGAAAACAATGTGGTAACATATATAACATAATTTCCATTTCTTTCAACTTAACACTCCCAAAGGTCCCTGTGTTAAAGTTGAAGCATCCTAGGACAATAAATAACAACAATAGTAATAAATTAATGAACAAGTGAAACTAGCATACATAAAGGATAAAATAATGTGGTAACATATATAACAGAATTTTCATTTATTTCAACTTAACACTCCCAAATCTCATTGTGTTAAAGTTGAACCATCCAAGGACAATAAATAACAACTGTAGTAATACAACCCATGTATAATACATTCAACAATAGTTGTTAATGTTATATAAATTAAAAAATACAGTAAACAAATCAACGTTAATTGGTTACCATTAAAATTTTATCCTTAGAAAGTATAATTTTTTTGCACATCAAGTTGAAAGCAATCAAACTCATTACAGCTACCAGCAACCGTGCAAATAACTTTCTTAATTAGAACAATAACACTAGTAAACAAAAAAAATGATACAAAGTCAATAAATCTTAGGATTAAGAAATACAGCAGCAATAAAGACTGACATAATACCTCATTAAGTTTTTCCTACACCAAATCATGTTGATTTGTATAACCTTGATATGCTGCTAGGAGGTATAGATCCCAATTGAACTTTAAATTAAGAAAATGTTAAAACCATAACACACTCAAATTGACTCAATAAATCTATTTATGACAATTAAATAGTGAACATCTACCATTCAAAACAAAATAAATGGAAAACGAACAAAATATTAATAAGTCGTCGACCTTAACATTATACTAAAGTAGTTGTTATAGTAAAAAAAAGAGCTCGTAGTCATTCAATCCTTCTTGTAGACAAAAGATCCTACCAAAAGATATTGCATGTGAATTTTTTTCAAATTCAAAATTTTAAAAATTTTAAAAATTCATAGAAAATAAACACAACATAATAGTATGTATAATTAGGTTACCAAAAAACTTTCAATTGACTGGCATTACTTCTCAAAAAAAAATTGAATCAGTGTTCCTACATTTGAGGCCTCATTTAGAATTCTGGCAAGAAACACAAAATTTCCATAATACAAATATTTTGACATCAGTATACCATAGACAATTTACAGGGAACAAATTTACCTTCTCTATCTATTGCACTCAAAGATTCTTCCTGTTCCTGAATTGAAATTGCATCTCCATATCCCAATCTTGTACTTTGTAAAATTGCTCCTTTGTCATCGTACTCTGCTAAAACCATTTCACCTCCATATAAAGGCTATGAACTTTCATACATCTAAGGCACAATTATATCCACTAGAATGCATTCCTACCCTTCATAAATAGGCTCACTACCCTCTAAACTTGAACTAACATCTTCTGAGATTTCAATTGTCTCTTTTTTATTGTGATAGAATGGAACAAGTCCACAAGAAAGGGCATTGGTATAAACGAATTCCCCCGAGCCCTCTACTGGCTTGCAATGAACAACACTTGTCGATGTTTCTTGAAAAGAAATTATTGCCACTACTTCCTAAATTTTGGAAGTCTCTTTTGTAGTACATAGATCAATATGAAGTTTAGGAGAGACATTTGAACTTTGTGGGAACAAAAATTGTGCATCAAAAACTGCATTTCCAGCTGCTACGTCACCTTTATATTTTACATAATTTTCATTGTCTCTTTTTCTCCCAATTAATATCTCTTCAATAAGTGTTCAAGCACATTAGTATATGATATATTTAATTCATTCAACAACTGAAAAACGCAACCCTTCTCTTACCACTAAAAACTATTTAACCATCCAATTCATTGGATTCATCCATATGACTTGCATGATGTGCATCTTCAATGTTATGCTCTGATGATTCAAACACAATTTGACATGGTGGTCTCTAAGAATTAATATTTTTATGTGAAATAGCAGAAAAACTGGTATCAGTATCAGGTGGAACACTAGCTATTATATGTAGGGTTTGAAGGGATTAAAAGGGAGGGATGCCACTGTAAGGCAAACCCTAAGGAATAGTGGTGAAGGGAGCAAAGAGGTGACACAAAGGTGATATTATTTTATGTGACTCTCTTGTATTTAGGGTTTGAAAGGAATAAAAGGGAGTTTTTCCACTGTAAGGGGAGCCCTAAGGAAGAGTGGTGAAGGGATCAAAAAGGTGAGACAAAGGTGAGATTATTATTGCAACACTATATCATCCTAGAGGTTACCCTTATCCAACAAACACATAAGAAGATAGCATTCACATATAAGCATTTATTATCGTCCAAACACATTAGTACAAACATGAAGTAGATAATTATGAGAGTAGTAGATACAACATATAAATTCAATCATAACATCACACTTAGTATCATTAGTTATGTGAAAATGTTGAAAAACAATAAGTATTTCAGTCCATCTACCCACGTGTTACAACAATAACCATGTTCAACACAATATTATACCATTAGCATTAAAATCATAAACAATGTGTAGCAGTATATAATCAATGTTAAAGAGTCAGCATTAGAAATATAATATCATTCTTTTATGGTCATCATCATGACTATAGCATGCAACTGTCAGTTTCAACTAAGACAAAATATACAACAATGATGTTCAAACAAGTATCAAACATCCACATCACTATAAGATAAATGATAGTCATTGGTGTAAAATGTCATATTTGAATCAGCAACAACTGTCATTATGGTAGTGTAAGTATTAGTGGCATCACATGCATTATCAACCAAACAACAATAACATGTATAATGTAGCCAAATGATTGTGTCTACCATTTAACTTACTGTGTGTATATTTTGTATGAAGACTATGTGACTAATGACAGAAATGCACAGTGTTGCTCTTCTATTTGTGATTTATATACACCAATGTTTAATAACCAATGTGACTCTCTTGTATGTAGGGTTTGAAAGGAGTAAAATGTAGGTATGCATTGTAAGGGAAGCCCTAAGGAAGAAGTGTGAAGGGATAAAATAGGGGAGAAGCCTTGTAGGATTTAAGAAATCAAATATTCTCATGAAGGCTTGTCAGTATTAGACATGAAACTTTTTTTATAAAATATGCTTTATATTAATCATACTACACGTACAAAAATGTAAAATATGAGAATACATACAAAAATAATTAAGACATCATCCTCAACACTATTAACATTGATACAATATCCAAACATGTAATTACAAAGACATCAACATCCTTCAAATCTCTAGCCAAAATAAAATGCTTGGCCTAGAGATGAAAATGTACCTCTTCCCAAAAAATCCCATGGGAGGAAGGAACAGAGATAACCTCAATGAACAAAGTATTAACTTTAAGAAAATTATGAATACCCATGAAAACTGAAAGAATCAATTATTTAGAATCACTCATGGATGCATCCTACCATTAATGTCCATTCACTTAGAATATAGAAGGATTTTTCCTATGAACTCTACCAACAACCTCTGGCTACTTGCATTCCCACAAATCCTTGAGAGAGATTTCTCTACCAGATACTCAAAACTAACCATCCATAAAGCCACCTTTATATATATATATATATAATACCACACACTGAATTCTTTGTATCAACTATCCATGTACAAAGCCCTATTATCATTCAACGTTGGTGTCAATGCGACCCTTTTACACTACAAGGAATACAATTTTTTTGAATCATAGATCTGGCTTGGATAATCAAAGGACCTTCCCAAGTCCCTCCAAATTGGACCCTATATTTGGATATTCATCCTATACCACTAATTTGAGATTTATTCTTTAAGGCCCCTAAATTGAGAGTCTATATGAAGTAAGAAAATCCTTCTAATGAGTTAACAACCTCCATTCCAACTATGATATGGCATTAGAATTACACAAGTCTTTCTAAAGGAAGACATTTTTCTTGCTCAATCTAAGACCTTGATAATATGGAATTATGGAAACACACCAATATTGAATCTTCTATATCCATATAGAGAATATATATTGGTGCCAACCACATCTATTGTTGAAAAATTTCTAATTCACAAATTTAGACACAAAAAATCCACACAAACCAAAATCTATTTAAAATAAATTGGCCTCAAAATTTGAACAACTGAGTAGAGGGAACAATGTCACAGAGGCTGCAAATCCCATGAATAGTAGAAGTATGATATGCCTACAATATTTTCTATCTCAAAACTTGACAAGGGTTCAATGATCTCTCCAAGCACCTCACAAATTTGGATGTTTCTATACTGCAACTAGGGTGGTAGTGAGTGATCACAAATCTGACAATTGGCAGATTGGTGTTGAAGAAGAATCATAATAGTAGGTGAATGCTAATGGAAAGGTAAATAGGATTCACAAGTGATCATTTTCTATAATGATCTAAGGTCCCCAAATATTCATTGATGCCAACATCCACAGGTTGGGTTAGGCTTTATGCAAAGTTCCACTGAAAAAATTGCATAGAATTCAACTTGTTACAATGGATAAAAACATTCAGCAGGGAACCTCCATATCTTGTAGGTAAGATATAATATCACCATTCTTGTTATAATAAGATGTCTATGATGTAGGGTTTCTACATTTTTTAAATTAGAGACTAATCTGAACTTTGTACCTTTAATTTATGCATTAAGGAAGATAAAAGGAAACGAGACACTCTTGCAGTGTAGAAGAGACAAAGTTATCCCAAAAAATTATGTATCATTAAAGAATAAACAAAAAGAAAATTCTCATAGGAAGCACAAAAAGATCCATTAGAAATAATTGAATAGCCATAACAAGATAGAAGGCCCCATAATCTACCAGCTGGGTCAGGATTTCTGTCATCTAACACTCATACAATTGCCAAGAAATTCCACTTGCTGATTTGGTAGAGAGAGTATGTAAGATGGAATATCATAACTCTCTGTTAACCTTCAAGGATTGAGCATGAAAGCTTCTTGAGTAAGGAATGAATGTGGAAAGGAAAAAAAACATAGAAAAAATAGTAAAGGAATCAAGATCACTTTCCATCACAAGATAAAGGGCCCGGATATTCATTTATGTCGATATTGATCAGGCTACATAATATGAACAACTGTAATGTAATTTTACTTGTCACAATGGTTGGTAACTTGAACCTACATATCTTAGTAGAAGAAAAGTAAAACCCCTAATCTTGAAGGTAAAATCAAATGCAGATTCAACATCTTGTTTAACTTCAAGGTTTCAAAATGTTAGATTCTTTACTAATAAATATGGAACCAGGAAGCAGAAAGAAGAACAGATAACACAATCAAATGAAACTGAATTATAATAAAAGAATTTTAAACCTAAAAAATAGGAGGTATACTTTACTTACCATGATATCAGAGGAAAAATATTTTACTACAACACATATAATGCTTTCTGAAATTTCTAAAAACCCCTAAATTGGTTTCCCACACCTTTGGTTGTCTTTCTAACACTACTAAAGATATACTTTTATGTTGGTTTTGTCTTCAATTATCTATACAAGAATGATTAGAAACATTTATCAAAGAACCTGTCACCATTCACATACATGATCTCTTTCCAATTGTTTATTTCCAGTCACACTTGATCTTCTATTGATGGTAACATCTACAAATTTCAGAATCCATAGCAGAATGTTTAATTTAGAGTTCAATCATGAGGTTCCCCAAAATAATGAGAATCATAAACCCATCGTTTGACAAGCCCATATCTTCTTGTGTTAAAAAAAATACTAACATATTTTTTTCTAGCATATCCATTGACTTATAGCCAGTATAACCAATATAACCTAAAATACCATTTTTCTCATTGGGCTAATTTCAAGGTCACAAGGCTCTGCGTTGTCTTTTGAAAGAATCAATCCAGTAAATTGAATTCATGAGCAAAAGTTAACAAAGTGGGTGAAAGAAATAATTTGAAAAAGAGTTGAGAATTTGTCTACCCAACTGGTGTAAGTGGTGATTATATGCCTTTAGGACTTCCCTCAACCTTCCAATGGATATCCCTTTCGGCTGAGTGCACACTCCTCAACTAGAGGGAGAGTAAAATTGATAAAATGCAAAGTTTCAGTTAGATCATCTTTCCTAGTTTTATGGGATATATTTACAATTTTTTCCTTATTGTATGGAATTTCATTACGGGGCATAGATCCATTCAAAACTGATGAATGTGGGTTAGTTTAAACTCCATCCTTGGACAAGCACTTTGAACATAAAACACGGTTGCACTGCTTGACGATCGTATCTTTATCATTGTTGTCGGGATTCATACTCTCATATACATGGGAGGGATGTTCGAGACAATTATATCCCAACACGAAGTGTTGATCCCATGACCTTATGGAAACCCACAAAGCAAAAGAAATTAAATTTTAAAGAAAAATGAGAAGTTGTGCATTTTTCTGGTCGTAAGAAAGTCAAGGCATTTTGTCAGCGTGCATCCTACTAGAAGCCATGGTCTGGACTAGATAAAGAAACTGACACATCCTCGTATATACTAAAGTGAATCAACAATATAGTCCCCTCAAGTGGAATTGACCCAATGATCAAGGAAAATAGATCGTTCACCCTTTTAGTTTGGTTATCCCAACTAAGATGCAGGATCTTACTTTCGAAGGATTGACCTTTCAAACTCAAATTTCGAGCCAAGATAAATTTTATTTCTATAGCCATGTATTTTATGATTCTAGGCAATAGTGGTTCCAAATCACAATTCTTGCAAACCTCCATTATTGATACAAGTCAGTATCTCTCTGTGTTACTCTCAAAAAGAGAAGCAAAAGAGAATCAATTGATTTGGAAGGCACCATATACTCAACCAAAACAATAATGCACGACCAAAGAAAATATTTTTTCATGCCATTCATTGCAGGATATTATTTAATTCTAACTTTATCGACGTTGACCTTGACTCCCATTGTTACATTGAGATAGATATAGTTTACAAGTTATCATCTTCTGGACCTAGAATCATATATGTGACCAGAGATACTTCATATTCACTTAAATTAGTTGGATAAATAACATTCCATTCCATTCCTAATATTTGCAAGTGAACCAGATACATACATAATATATAGGACTATATCATAGCTTCCATGGCTAATAATAGTATGGACTAGATTGAAAAATTATGGGGGTTAATGACCAAGGCTGGGATGAAGTGGATTATGTGAGATTGGTGGTGTGTGTCGTTCCACCAGTAGGTTTGTTAGAGTGGAAGCTCAACCTCTAGTTAGCATATATGTATCTGAGGCTAATCCCTAAGAAGATGTTGGATTCAAAAACACTTAGGATTATTTTTTGATGAACTTTATTTCCATGTTCAAAAGCATCCAAGCCAACACATGCTTAGATAACACTAGAAAAAGTAAATTGATTTAGAGAAATTATGGATTCTCACATCCCACGATACAGAGTCAAGGCCACATCACTTTGTCTCAATACCATGTCACTTTGTCCATGCTAGCCTATAATATGATCAAATTTGATCATGACACCATATTTTGATTGAGAACTTCCATCGACATTTGGTGGGAATCAACCAAACTATTGCACTTAGCATACTAGATAAGTGGTTTCATATCTAAGGAAGTGTTTTCCTTGAACCCGGAACAATAAAAATAGGAGGAGGGACTAGCTTGGCCTCTAGTAGATATTTCTAGTCAATCCATGTGTGAAAAACAATGGTATATATACAAGATTCTAGGGTAATTGCATTCTTTAATTGGCCTTTCTTTTGCATTGTGTTGCTCATGTCCATTACACAGGGATTCCTATGGCTATTGAAGTATTTCATCTCTATTGATGAGAATTTTTTTTAAGGTGGAAGAACCAAGGTGTTCCTCATATTATTCTAGTGAGATAATTGTTGCACCATGACCAAGGCTAATGCCATAGGTATCGGTGATTGTGTGGCCAATGAGATGGGGTGTTTCCTTTCCTAATTGTAGGTACGATGAATTCCTACTCAAAACCATGTTTGCACTCACCCTCCGGCACTCTAAAGAAATTGGTTATATATATGTGTAGATGATCATGTCTAGTACTTTAGTATTTAAGTTAGTACGCACATCATGGAATAGAGTCGACCTATAACTTTACTTCGCATAGAATTTTAGTGTCAGACAATAATTAAGTGGAATATGAACAACTACCTTTTAATGTACTCATGTATAAGTTTATGTTTTGAAAACTAATGAGATGTTATTTGTATAGTGTTCTTTAGTTTTGTTGCTAGGAAATTTCAGTTATTGCTATGTGCATTACATAACATTAATAATCGTTGCAATGACATATTTGATTGATGTATTTTTATCTCCATTGACCAAATTTGGTCATTTGTTGATACGAACATATTTTCTCTCTTTCTAAACAAGAGGTAGGTATTAAGCACTAATAAGGATTTGAAAACACTCCACATTCAAGGTGAAACAAATGAAATGTAATTGGCTTATTTCAGTGCGGAATTTAAAGTAATGTGCATTATTTTGGATCCAAGTCGATTGCTTGCATTGTTTATTGTTATGCTTTTTAGCAGTGTGTTACAAATTTTTCCAAATTTACATGTTTGAGAAAAGGGACTGGTAATCAAAGTTAAATAGATGTAAACTCTAGAGTGTATTACACTGACTAATTATACTCTACTCTTATAATCCATCCATGTGAACCAAACATAACATTGTGAAAAAATAGCATACCTGGAAATCTCTACAGATATGATCGATTTCTAAAGAAAAATTGATGTCATTCATCGTAGTGGCCACTTCTAGAACCGCAATGCAAGCTCGAGTATCCAGTTTAAAAATTGGTACAGCAAGGCATCTCTAAACATTATGATCACATGCATAATTTAACCTTCAAAACTCACTTGTGCAATAAATTTGAACATGAGTACTCCCCTCCGGCATTCCTCTCACAAAAACCCTAGTAGGAATCCCTAGAAACCCTTTCAAGGACTCTTCTATGGAAACAAATAATGTGTCGATACTTGAAGATATTCAATGAGTCTTGAAATCCTCTCATACAACACATAGGGTTTCTCACAGGTCATGAGAATAAATCCCTTATTGTGCCTCACTAATAGACAAACTTGTACCAAAACATTGTTGTGGAGAAATTGTTTTGAAAAAAGGAATGGACTCAAAGCACAATAAAAAAACAAGCACATACATAAATAAAATAAGAAATTCAAGATTCTTCATTCTTAGCACAAAGTTGTAGCCTTATATTCTCATCATTTCAGCATTAGTGCTACCAGCATTTCCCAAAAAAATAATCACCAGTAGAGTAGCAACCATCGCAATCAACCACATAGTTACTAGTGTGTTGTCCAAGTGAATGTGGTTGATGCTTGCACCAACACTTGCATAAAAAATAATTATCCCCAAATCCCTCATCCACCAAACCATCATTCTCAAAACCCTTATTATCCAAACCATCATGCTTCAAATCCACCTTTTCCTCGACTTTCAAATCACAATTTTCTTCTTCACCAATACTCAAATCCATCGATTCATTAATTTTCCTCGAATTCTCCTCCTTTGATCTCAGTGATTCGAACTCGGTATCTTCCAAAGCACCCTGTTTTTCATTTTTTGTATTATTTTAGCTCAAATTTTCTGAACCTAGTAGTGTATCTTCAATGCCACATTGATTTGCATATTCAATTAGAATTTCCTCATGGCAGCTTGGCAGGAAAATGAAGGTATCAGACTCCAAACCAACTAAACCCTCTATGAAAACCCTATTCGATCCATTTTCAGCATATGTTGATGAATTTTGGAGACATTGACCTCATCTACATACCCTATAGTAGCAACAAAACCTCTCGTCTTGCAATTATGTGCATATATGGAAAGTATGGGTATGTATTCACCATCAAGAAGGCCTCAAACAATGGTGAATGGGATTGGTCTTGTGCCCTTGAACAAGTATCATTTAACCTCAATTCTGACCTTAATAAGGTATCCTAGACAGAACATTCTCATTGGTAGTCCTGTGTAGAAGAAATGGTAACAAGGAACATTTATGGGGTGTTTATTGTATGTTCTCTACCTTCATTCTATCAACAACATTCAATTATTAGTGGAATTACCCACTTTCGTTAACCCTCTCTCATCATCCCTTGGCTAAGGCTCAACCTTATTATGGGGAAAAGTCATAACACTATGTATGTTTCGTATGTTTTTAATATGGTATTATATATTATAAATATTTATATAATATATATTATATATTGTAAATTTTTATATATTATAAGTTTTTAATACATATTTTAATTATGATCAAACAAAATGTTTATGGGGATATTGGTTGATGTATTCTGGTGAATTCCTTAGCCCTAGAAGTTAATAAGGAACCTGAAGTGAAGGGTAAAAATAATTGGAAAGTGCATTTTGATAGAGCTCAAACAAGATCAGGTGTAGATGCAGGTATTTTTTTTATACTTTTCCCCTGGTTGATACCACAAGTTATGCTTTCAAATTATAGTTTGAGACCACTAACAATGTGGAAGAGTATTGGCTTTTGTTGTTCGGTCTTGAGTTGGAAAAATACATGGTAATTTAAGTACTGAAATTTATAGTATGGTTAGGATTGAGTTAATCATGTGAATTGATTCTATCCTTTTGAATGCGCATGTTGACGACAATATTGCACCTACATAACATGTTTTATATCAGTGAACACATCATCTAATATATGGATCTATAGGTACCTCACTAGATTTCTTCAAAGAATAAAATGTTGTCGAGTGACACAAGTTCAGGTTTCTCATGAATCTATCTATAGTGTTACAATTTAGTTTTAACACTACAGATCAATTTAAAGACACCTTGTATCTAAGTGGTCTTTGCATCCATCTACAGTGTTAAAATTTAGTAAATTGTACAAATTCGTTGTCAAAATTGTAATGTTCCATTATCAATGTGACACAACTAAAAATGACAAACATAAATGACTAATTCATATTCTTAGTCATTGTTAGCTAATCATATTTGTATTTCAGTGACTAAATTAGTCATTTACGTTAGTTATTTTTTATTTTAGTCACTTGTTATCTACTTCTATATTTTATACTATGACTAAATTAATCATTTTTAGTTGTCTCACTTAAAATTGCTCAGTTTTAACTATTTAACCCTTGAAAAAACTATGGTGAATAACGTTTTTAGTCACCTAGTCTCTCATTTTGTACAAGTGAAGTACTAACATTCAAGGCATTGTTGAGAAGTGTTGACATCAATGACAAAGGGGGATAATTTTGAATATATGTTTTCATTGATGTAAAAATAACACAGAGAAGATGGAGCAGGATTCAGAAGTTTCAAAGGATCACAGATGAGTCAGAAATCAAATATGTCGAAGATCAATATGTTAAAGGAACATCATGACATTTCTCACAAATGCACACATACTCATGAACATAGAAGAATATTGTAAACAACACAAATGCACAAATACTTATTGAGAGAGCCATGAATAAAGTGAAATAATATTGTGTAAAAGTCCCACAAATAAGTTGGTAAGTTATACAAATATTTGTATAACAACTTAAGAAACAAATTGTTTGCATTTCTCCCTTCAAACTAGGTTCATACCTTCTTTGTATGACAACATAGCACAATATATCGTCCTAACATAGCAAGTCTCAGTCGACAGCACCTGCGATGCAGATGTAGTCTCACCCAATATATCTTTGATGCGTAACTTCTATAACCATGTTTCTGCAGTTGTGTGGTGATTGGAACCTTCTATATTATTGCTTGATTGAACCTAGTGGGTGTCTTACTTATACTTATTATTCACATTTAGGATACAATTCTACTTGTCCGTCGATAGGGATTTCAACATTCAATATACTACCTAAGGCATAGATCCAACTAATCAAAAATGCGACAGATGCATATAAAGCCTTATTCATAAGAAAATACACATACAATCATGAGACATAAACACATTCATCAAATACACATTGAAATAGTAGCTAACTTGGAAACCAATAAGGGAAAAACCACAAAGGTGCTCTTCAACTAGCATGAGAAATATATGGCACCTTTCGTTTGCGGATTCAACTTGCGTACTATTTTCTATATTTTCTTCTTGTATTATCTATACATAGTCATTTCTCTTCTCATTCTCTATGTTCTTCTATCACTAAATATTCTCATAATTCACTCTATTATCGATCTGCACACAGCCTGGATTTACTATCTCTTCTCTACGACTCTACTATCAATCTACACTCTATTGGAATATTGGACAATACTGAGAGGGGGGATGAATAAGTATTGATAACTTTTAACAATTTAAACCACTTTTAAACTATGCACTAAGACACATGATCAACAAAAACACACAGAACACAAGTTTATCGTAGAATCCCAATTGGGTAAACCACCAACACTTTCTATTACTGCAATAATGTGTTTAGAAATAGTTTCTCCCTACTACTACAGAAAAGGATGGTATTATATCCTATTTACCAGAAACTAATGGAAGGAGGATTCGACCCCCTATTTTTATCAGATGCTACTGAAAGGATGCCACAAAACCCTATTTACTAGTTACCACTAGAAGGAGGCTATGACCCCCTACTAAGCCTGTTAATTACCCTAGCACCTCCCAACCTCCCTCATATGATAATTTGATATCTAATTGTACTCCAATCGATCTTCCAATTGAAAGTGCAAATACAACTTCGTTCACTCAGCATTCTATATATGAATACCATCTAGCATGTTTTATGTGAATGCATCTCTTCATCGTTGCACATTTTCATTCTTAGATTGTTTCTCTTCATGAAAACTAAATTCTTCATTTTAACAATTATTTAACTCTATTTAGGTTTATAAGTCATGCCTTTCTCAAAAAATCTTACCAGAATTTCCTCTCCGCAATGATAATTATTCACCATAAATTCTTCTGAATTTTCCTTTTCCTGCAATGATATTTTTGCAAAAGATCCTTTCTGCAACCATCATGAGTCTTTGATCCATTATGGACTCTTTATTGTCCATCGATCTAACACACATATTCCCCTTCGTAATCATCTTTCTACAATTTCCTTAGCTTTCTACAATTGTATTTCTACAACAACCTTTTCACACCATGGATTTCTTATGGACTCTTCCCTGGTTGTTTATCTTTAGATTAGATGCAGATTGTGGATTGCGAGTTTTCCAAATTTATTAAAAGTGCTTCTTCAATTTTATTTCTGTAATATTTCTTCTGCATCATCAATATTATGCGGATTCTTTCTTGATCGTCGATTTTTAGATCAAATGCGGATTGTGGGTTTTTCTTGAAAATAATTCCACAATCTTACTTTTACATCATCAATATCTTGCACAGTATTTTCCGACCATTGATCTTATGGATTTTGGATTGTAGAATGAGGAACCACACTTTCGTTAGCTAGCATTATATTAGGATCTTTAACTGAGAGAATAACAAGCATAGCAATCAAACACAAGAGACAATGAACACAGTGTTTTTCATCGGGGAAACCATAAATGGAGAAAACTCCACAACTTCCTCAGAGACAGAATCAACACCAATATTAAAACCCCAAAATAGTAAGATGATCTCCTAACATCAGTAACCTCTTTCTTCCTAGCCCCACTGTCTTCTTCTTCCTCATCTATGTGCTACAATTGAGTGTGAGTGAGTGTGTGATAAATAGAGAGGCTAGCTCTCTATTTATACTAATTCTTGACTTGACTAAACCCTACTAGGGCCGACTTCTCTAGGAGAGTCTAACAACCCTAGTGCCCCGGAACTGCAGGGACTTTAACTCTTAATCAATAGGAGGGTTGCCCACAATGACTTGACATGACTTGTTTACATTATAGAACCTTCCGATAGGAACATCGGGGCATGACATAACTCAAGTACATTACAGACACATTCCAGAATAAACATCGGGGTACAATACATAAGATATATAGGTGAATACATTTCAAAGTTACAATTACATCGACACTCCCTCTTAACTAGGAATTTATTCTCTCAACACAATTTATCAGCACAAGTCTTATTCTCTGTATCATCTGGATCATCATCGAGTCCTCATCATCTTCAAGTTATATTCATCTTCAAGTCATCTTCATCTTCAGATCTGGATCATTACTCGATCTGGATCATCATCACTAGAATATCATCACTGGATTTGGATCATCACTCAATCTAGATCATTACTAGAGCATCATCTCTAGATCTGGTTCATCACTCGATCTAGATCATTACTATTGGATCATCATCGCTGAAATCAACACAGGTGCTATCTCATGATTCTTCTTGTCACAGGAAGTTCTACAGAGCCAGCCCTTTTTCATGTTGGTTGTAGGCCTAGCCTCCATGTAGGTATTCTTCAGCGCTTATATATGACACCAAGTCAGAATGGCCCACCTAGCACTTACATCTGACCATGAGAGGAACACATCCAACACCATGTTAGAAAGGCATGCCCAACACTCACATATGATCATGTAGAAACCAATCCTATAATCACATCAGAAAGGCCCAGCACTCACAACCGATCATGATGGAACACATCCCACAACCCTATCAGAAAGGCATAGCACTTATATATATCCATGCGAGAACACATCCTACAACCTTGCTAGAAGGGATCTACACTTACATCTAGCCATGCGGGAACACATCCTACAACCTTGCTAGAAAGGATCTGCACTTACATCTATCCATGCGGGAACACATTTGGAAACCTTGCTAGAAGGTCTCTGCACTTACATCCAACCATGCGGGAACACATCTTGCAACCATGCTGGAAGGGCTCTGCACTTACATCCAACCATGCGAGAACACATCCTGCAACCATGTTGGAAGGGCTCTGCACTTACATCCAACCATGCGGGAACACATCCTGCAACCATGTTGGAAGGGCTCTGCACTTACATCCAACCATGCGAGAACACATCCTGCAACCATGCTGGAAAGGCTCTCAACCCCATGTTGAGGGTTCCTGGTAACTGACCAGGTGCCTCCATTCTCCAAGAGAATGGCATCAGTCCTTATATCTGATCAAGTGGGAACACATCCCTCAATCACATAAGAATGGCCATGCACTCATATCTGATCATGTGGGAACACATCTCATAGTCATATCAGAATGGCCTTCATTCCTAGACCAAGTATTCCTAGTAACTGATCAGGAACCTCCATTTCAATAATGGCAATAGCCCTTATATATGATCATGTAGGAACCAATCCTACAGTCATATCATAATGGCTCAGCACTCATATGTGACATGGAAGGAACCAATCCTCTCACCATGACAAAATGGCTCATCCCTTACATCTGACCATGGAAGGAACCAATCCTCTCACCATGTCAGAATGGCTCACTGAATCATCACTTCCCCTTGGAAGGAACCTCAATCTAGAGAACACCAAGCTTCTCCCTGAAGTACTCAAATTTCACTCTGTCTAATGGCTTCATCAACACATTAGCTATCTATTCATCCATCACAACACACTGGAGCTTCATTTCTCCCCTCTACACCATATCCCTGATATAGTGATATTTGATCTTGATATGCTTCGACTTGTCATGGAACATCGGTTTCTTTGACAACTTCACACAACTCTGGTTGTCACAATATATACAAGTAGCATCTAACTAGAGATCAAATAAATCAAACAATAGCTTCCTCAGCCATACTACCTCACAACTAGCTGAATAAGCTGTGACATACTCTGCTTCAGTTGTACTCAGTGCCACACAAAATTGCTTCCTGCTAAACCAAGAGATCACACCTGATCCCATATTGAAGCAACACCCTGAAGTGCTATTCCTATCGATGGCACTGCCTACCCAATCTGAATCAACATAACCCTCCAGGTTAATATTCTGATTCACCTTATACTTGAGCCCATAATCAACTGTACCCCTCAGGTACCTCAGAATATGCTTTGCAACAATCAAGTGAACATGTCTCGAATCTGTCAAGAACTGGCTCAAGGTGTTCAAAACAAAGCAAATATCTGGTCTCATGTTTTTCAGGTACATCAAGGACCCAATCATCTGATGATACATTGTAGCATCAACCGCTTCTAATGAAGCATCACTCAATAGCTTCAGATTCAATGCCATAGGTGTGGTCATGGCCTTGCAGTCCATCATCCCAAATCTCTTCAGGATATCTACTGTATATTTCCCTTGTCCCAGGGAAATTCCATCTGCATTCTACCACACCTCCATGCCTAGAAAATAATGCATCATACCCAAGTCCTTCATTTCAAACTCAGCAGCAATTTTCCTCTTCGTATCAGCAATCAACCCATCCATACCTGTTACAAACAAATAATCTACAATAAGTAGGAGCATCACTAGATTTCCATCTTCAACCTTGTAGTCAAGGTTGGAATCTGATTTACTTTTGGTAAAGCCCAAACTAGATAGAAAGCTGTCAATTCTGTTGTACCATGTCCTTGGTGCCTATTTCAAACCATACAGAGCTTTCCTCAATCTACACACATGAGACTCCCTATCATGTGTCTCAAAACCAAGTGGTTGTTCCACATATACTTCCTCTTCCACTACACCATTCAAGAAAGCAGTCTTGAAATCCATCTGGTGTATCTTCCATTTCATCACTACAGCCAGGGCAAGTACTGATCTGATAGAAGTGTATCTAGCTATAGGTGCAAAATTTTCTTCATAGTCTATTCCTTCTTTCTGGGAGAAACCACGAGCAACAAATCTTGCTTTATATTTTTCTATGCTACCATCTGCAACATGCTTGATCTTGTAGATCCATTTGGAAGTTACAACTAACTTCCCTTCTGGTCTTGGGACAACATCCCAAACATCATTCTTCTTGATCAATTGATACTCTTCCATCATAGCATCCTTCCATTATTTTCGTTCTGTCGCTTCTTCATAATTGGAAGGTTCTTTATCGATGAAATCGCATAATAATGCTACATATCCAGAATAGGACCTTGTCCTCTTTCTTTCTCTGTGATTTTCTTCTTGAGCCCCATATCTTTCTGCACCTTGGATAGCTTCTCGTACCCAAGCAGGTTTCCTCTTATGAGGATTTTTCTCCTGAGGTGGATCTACATGTTCTTGTGGTTCCTCAAATTCTCGATCTTCTTCTTGAGTTTCTTCGTTCATGGTTGTATCATGAATTTTGGGTGCTTCTTCAAATTCTTCAGTAGGTCTCTTTCTAGATTTGTTGTAAGTTGAGTCTTCATCAAATGTCACATCCCTTTTTATGTCGATATTCTTGAATCCTGGGAAGTATATTCTGTAAGCCTTCGAGCTTTCAAAGTATCCCACAAATATACCCTTCTTTCCTGAAGGATCTAATTTAGTTCTCTTCTCTTTTGGAGTGTGTATGTACACTGGACAGCCGAATATTCTGAGATGGATGACTTCTGGTTTCTTACCAGAAAAGACTGCTTTAGGTGTCTTGTTCTTGAGTACTCTGTGTGGAGTACGGATCTGTAGATACACCATTGTTCTAGTAGCTTCTACCCATAGATGCATAGGAAGATCTTGATCATGAAGCATTGCTCTTGCAGCTTCCATGATAGTTCTATTCTTCCTTTCTGCAATCCCATTCTATTGTGGATTATATGGAGTGGACAACTCCCTCTTAATCCCTAATTCTTTGCATAAATCTTTGAATTCATTTGATGTGAATTCTCTGCCATTATTTGATCGAAAAGCCTTAATATTCTTTTCATTGTGGTTCTCTATCAAGGATTTGAATTCCTTGAACTTGTTGAATACTTCATCTTTGTTCTTCATGAAGTAAATCCATGTCTTCCTAGAAAATCCATCAATAAAAGAAACATAGTATACATACCCGCTTAGTGAACTTGATGACATTGGACTGCATACATCGGAGTAGATTATTTTCAAGATTCCTTTTGCTTTTCTCTTGCTACTTGGAAATGTCTTCTTTGTGTTCTTTCCTTTCGCACATCCTTTGCAGACTCCATCATGTTTTACTTAAATTTCTAGAAGACCTTCAACAACTTTTCTTGCAAGTGGTAGTGCTCTATAATCGAAATGTGCAAGCCTTATATGCCAAATTTCATTTGGCTCTACTATGTCATGGACCAAGGCTTGTTCTAGATGGCCCTTCAATTTTTATAGTTCTCCTTCTTGTTCCCCAATCACTACTGCACCATTAATAGTCTTTCCCTTTGGCCACATGATGACTTGGCCATCTATAAATGCAACCCTCATTCCTTTTGCATCTAATTTAGATATCGAGAGGAGATTCTTCTTTAGTCCTGGTACAAACAATACTTTCTTCATTGTCATAGACTTTCCAAAGTCTATTTTATAGGAGGATTCCCCACTACCTTTTAATGGATACTGGTAGTTATCTCTGAGGTTCACCTTGTGAGGTGATTCATGTTCTAATAGTTTCACAAAGGATTCCTTGAATCCTGTCATATGCTTGGAAGCCCCACTGTCTATAAGCCAATCATTGCTTCCATGAGTAATGTTTCCCGTGACAGTGGAAATCAAAACATATTCTTCATCACTTGAATAATCTTCACTTTCATATCTAGTCCTCTTTGTGGAAGGTTCATCATCCTCTGCAGCATGAGAATGATGTCTTCTCTTGTTTTCTTTCTTCTTATGGGAGTTAATCTTGTTTCTATGACAATCTTTGGCAAAGTGTCCTCTTTCATCACATGTATAGCATCTTAATTTAGATAAGTCCTTTCTAATGTTATCTTTATGGAAAAAGGTCTTACCTCTGGAGTGATGAGAGTTTCTTCTACTCTTCTTGGAGTGAATTGTGAGAGATTGATCTTCACTTCCCATCTTCTCTTCTCGAGCTGCTATCTGAGCTTCTTCTTGAGAGCATTCTTCCCATAGTCTGCTGAACTTGACTAACTTCTTTCTGGCACATATTCGTTGAATAAAGGAGTCCCATGATCTATGGATACCATTCAAGGTGGTCATTACAATATTTGCATTTTCCACTTCTTCATCTACTGCTTCCAGGTGTTCCTTGATTTAAGAGACCCTTGTAAAGTAAGAGTGGATGGTTTCTACATTTTGGATCTTTACATTCTTTAGTTGGTTTCTCAGATTCATCTTCCAGTTTATGTTCTTCCCTTCAAACAATTTGGTTAGGGAGGACACCTGTGGTATGAGGTGATCCTTGATTGAATAAAAAATAATCCTCTTTTCCATAACCAAATTATTCTTGTGTAAGTCCTTAGCCTCATCTCCCTCTGGAACTAGAACCTCCTCACTGATATAGGAGTCCAACTCATTTTCTTCCAGGACCAAGGAGATCCTATACTTCTAGGCTCAGAACTTATCAGCTCCCTCAAGCTTTTCATCAAGCTTGGTATGATGAGACATATTAACTAAGAACCTCAAATGGAAATACAAAATATTTATATCTTACCAGGTCAAGATATCAGATTTGGATTTGGAGCTGAAATTCTGCAGTGCTGGTTCAGGAGCAGATTAGGGTTTTTCTTTTCCGGAGTTCTGTCCAACCAAATTCTTTGATCTTGATCTCTAAGCTTCGATTTTGGGGAGGATATCAGTCCAGGTCTGGGCTCACTGAAAAATTCCACTTCTGTGGAAATCCCTAACTTTCGGCAGTAGTGTCGAGTCCAAAAATGAAAAACCTCATAATTGGATTTTGCTTCGACAAAAAGATGTGCCCTAGGGAGGAGAGTTATTCCAACCTTATTTTGCTGAAAATTTGTGGAGAGATATCCACAAAGTAGTAAGCCCTAGTTCCCGCAGTTGCACAGTGTCTTCTTCTCAGGTTAGCTCTGATACCATGTTATATTTTTAACATTAAGCTAGGATTTTTAACTAAGATAATAACAAGCACAACAATCAAACACAAGAGACAATGAACACAGTGTTTTTATTCAGGGAAACCATAAATGGATAAAACCCCACAACTTCATCAAAGGTAGAATCAGCACCAAAAGTAAAACCCCAAAACAGTAAGATGATCTCCCAACAACAGTAACCTCTTTCTTCCTAGCCCCAGTGTCTTCTTCTTCCTCAGCTATGCACTACAACTGAGTGTGAGTGAGTGTGTGATAAATAGAGAGGTTAGCTCTCTATTTATACTAATTCTTGACTTGACTAAACCCTACTAGGGCCGACTTCTCTAGGAGAGTCTAATAACCCTAGTGCCCCAGAACTACAGGGACTTTAACCCTTGATCAATAGGAGGGTTACCCATAATGACTTAACATGACTTGTTTACATTATAGAACCTCCTGATAGGAACATCAAGGCATGGCATGACTCAAGTACATTACAAACACATATCAGAATAAACATCGGCATACAATACATAAGATATACAAGTGAATACATTCCGAAGTTACAATTACATCAACAACTTTCCCATTTTGGACCTTCATAATTCTCTTCCACAAATTTATTTCTGTCTTTCTTCTGAACCCTCGATTTCCTTGTGAGTTCACTCCTGACCATTGATCTACGATCAAATGTGGATTTTGGATCTTCACTTTTCTTTGTGAAAAAATCTTTCAACATTGTTGACTTCCTTGTGGATTCAATCCTGACCATTTATCTATGATCAAATGTGGATTTGTGGATCTTCACTTTTCTTTATGCAGAAATCATTCACCACAGTCGATTTTTCACTTCACTCTAGCATTCGAGAATGTTTTTTTTCATGCATAGTTATTTTGTGGATCGTATTGTAGACCATTGATATCTATCTCTCGAATAATTTGTGCCTTCCAAAATTTCTTTGGTGCCCCACTTCTTGATTTGTGAATCTATCCAAATCTTCTTGGCGCTTCAGACTGTTATCTTCCACTACTCTCTTTACAGACCTACCCCCTATCATCGACCCTATCACTGATTTACAATCCGATATTTAGAATTTCTTTATCATCCATCTTGTCTTTGGTTATTCCTTTGTTATTACTAAACTTCTTTGAGATCAATGACAACTATTTTCATTACACTCAACCTAGATCAACCTTCTCTTCTATACAACTCTACAACTCTTCTAACCGATAGAAAACAATTGATTGTCTGCTAAACAACTACCATCTAAGTAACTGACTAGGAGTAACCGATTAGGATGTAACCCACTAGGAAGTAACCCACATATAGCTTGGGTTCTTTCTTTTATATACTTTTATATGCCATAATCATACAACTTCATTATGTTAGCTGACAGGCTGTCATTCCTATTCTAGTTACAATTTCCAGTAGGCAATATCGACCCAAAATACATAGATTCTTTATTCCCTAAAGAACGTGTGATTCTTATATGAGTTCGTACACATGAACTCTTGAGATGTATCTTTCATTCATTGCACCGCTAAACACCTTATTCTATCATGGTTCCTTCCATCGCAATTGATCTTGTCGCATATTTCCCTTATGTCATGGAATTATTCCTTTGCATCTGCTTATGTCGCATATTTCCTTCTACCTCTACTTCTTCTATCCTATTTCTTCCTTTGTCACAGCTTCCTCTATTGATTCTTCTTCTCCCATCCTTCTTGCTCTGTTGTAGCTTCATCTATCGCACGACCAAACTCTTCATACTTTCGAGCATAATTCTAACTGAATTCTTCCTATATTTCCCTAGGCCCAACAATCCCCCAACACTCACCTATGGCTCATCCCAAGCCATGTTGTGCTACTCTAAAACTTCTATAGTTGTGATTACTTTGATTTGAAATTCTTGAAATATTTTCACTATCTCCTATATATCTCATCAAACATCCTCTTCAACCTTCTACAAGTTTTCTACAAGGTAAGAACTGATGTGTTTTGATGTTACAAATCCTACATACATTTTTACTTGTTGCTCCTTCTAAGGTACAAGATGAATGATGCCTATAACTCTTTATTTTTTGACCTACAACTCTGCAACTTTTTCAGTACTTTGTTGTTGATGGGTTTGTAGTGCTACGACTTGCTACTGAAGTTTCTTCATTTCAGTATCCTTAACCATTTTCTCTACTAATGGGAACTACTTCAGTGTGTTCTTCATCTAATTGGACTTTGTTTTAGCAATGTGTAGCTTCTTTGTGAATTTTTCTAGCTCTGCATTGTCGATAAATGCTTCCCAAGTCAAAGAAACTTGCTCGACGGCCTTGGCACATAGTTCCTCTGCCTCTTCAATCTTCTTCGCATCTTTTGTTGTTGTTGTCCTTTTCTCTTCCAACGCCTCTATGGGTGTCCTAGGTTTTACATGTGCTTCTAACTCTGTGACCTTTTTGTGAATCTCCTTTAAAAATTTTCCAAGTCGAACAACCTTTGCCTCTGCAAACATTTCATCTGTTATCCCTTCTTCTACAAAACTGCAACAAGCATGCGTTATAGAATTTTCAAGCCTATTCCTATCCTCCTCCCATGTCTTATATTTTTGTTCCATTTTTTTATTATTTTCTTCATTTTACTAACATCCTTATTCGATACTTTCTCCTACTTGATCAATGCACCTTCTCTTAACTTCATTTCTACAACTGTGGCATTATGCATTGCATAGACGTCGTACAACAACATCTGCAAAAAATTGATTACAACATGGCCCAAATTCTTGGCTATGGTATTCAATTATGTTGCTCCTAGCTCGATTTCTTCTCCTACCAGTTGATTTTTTATTGGTAGAATCAAGATTGATACATCATTCGACTGTTCTTCTGATGGGCCAGGCTAGTCTTGTGACACATTCAATTGTGGTCTATAGTCAACTGCAATCTTTACTTCTTTCACTACTTGGAAAAGTGTATGTTATAGATTGGCTATACTTCCTATGATCTCCACTTGGTGCTCTTATGTTTTCTTCATGATTTTCTTCACAAATTATTCCATGGCTTCTGTCAGGAGGGTAAAATCTTCAACATCAAGGCTGAAAGTGCCTATTGTTTTATCAGCCTTCCTTTTCTTTCACCTTGTTTTAGGATGCTCTTTGTCAATCCGCTTCCTCTTCTCTCTCATGAATAGGTCTTTCGAGGTTGTACTTGAACTATTCTAGGGAGGGTTGGGATCTTGTGTTTCCTACAGTGGTTCCCCTCCATTTTTTCCATATTTATGCATTTGTGGGTCGTCATGCCACAGTGCTTCTTCAGCAGCTAGTATGTCATCTATGACAAGATGTTCAGGCGCGCGCCTTAACGATCACTAATTTTGGTAACTCCGTGGTTTTTGTGGAAGCTTGTAAGCGGAGTTGCGACTCAAAATAGTCTTAGGGGTGTCGGGGTTGAGTCAAAGCCCTCTTTTTTGTAATTGCCCATAATTTTCAGGTGTAAGCCCATGATTTTGTAATAGTGCACTTGTATAAATAGGCACTCATGTAAAGATGTCAAGATCATCTAATGAAATGAGGATCGTATGATGCGAAGAAGTTAGATCTATTTTTGGGTTTTGAGGTCAAGTCCCAGCTGTGTGCACAGAGGCTTTTTTTAAGAAAGGAACTGCAGCTGAGTGCACAGTTAGACTTGAAGGACGGATATGCTACTAAGTGCGCAGACCAGAACTGTTGTTTTGTAAGAAGTGGAATAAAAGCGCAGTTTTGTGGACATAGCCCCTACACTAGGGGTGAACCACATTATATCTTGTGTTGTGGTTCTTTTGTGTGGTTTATGTTATGTTTTTATGCTTTTGATAAGTAGGTGAATGCTAAAGTAAGATAACTGTTAAATATTAACTTCGCTGTGAATTCCCAATTAAGGGTTAAGCAAGAAAAGTCTTTATCTAACTGCGAAGCTAGTTAAGTGAATATCGAAGCTCTATTTGGTATAAATATTTGTTGTTAAGGATAAAGGTACAATAATATCCCTCTTCTGCTTGCAGAAACCTGATTCTGTCGCACCCCATAGCTGTTTCGGGTGAGACTGCAACCTGTTCACAGGTTGTTGCCGAAAGGGCCAACACTGTGGGTATTTTTGTTGGTGCGAAGTTAATGGTATAAAACCTAGGTCTACCCTATAGCCCAACAAATTGGTTATGTTGCCGGTTGAACTCAGTATCTGCTTGAAGAGGGATCTACGTAGGACCTAAAGGGCTATGTTGTGGAGGCCCTCAGTAAAAGAAATCGGTGATTGGGTTGAAGCTACCTATCAGAAATTTACGAAACAAGAAAATAAGGATCCTCGTCATAGCTTAGACGAATTCTTGCGAAGGTACGTTTTTACTGATATTCATGAAATTTTATTTGGTAGTATCCACATAGAATTGCACCAGTGGTTATCTAGGTTGACAGAGAGAAGGACGAACTTCCAAGAAGATCAGTTTCCTGACTGGACCCCAGCAAGAATTAATATATTGAAAAGGGTGAACAACGTGATATCATGAGCTGTTGATTTTTGGACAACGTGAACCCTTGAAGCATTTGTGACGGAGTTTGCCATAGACACGAGTACTTCCTTCAGCGAAGCTGAATGATAGTTTTTCAAAGGACCAAGGGGTAAGTACCTAAATTCATTTAGTCTGCAAATTAAAATTCTCTTGGCTGAGAAGGGCATATTGCTTATAGAATCATATTGCTAGATTTATTTTTACTAACCTATGTTTGGAAGTGAAAGTAACTTCGACGAGCAAAGTGGTTTGCTGCGAAGTGGTAAAAGATAAAAGAGAAACCTAGAATCCTATACCCTAGGCCAGAATACCGAGTATATGCCAGAAGACCCTGAATTTGAAGAAACCCCTTTTGTTAGAGACCCTCCTATAACTCCACCGCGAAGATCTGTTACCCCTGAGAGCCCGTCGCAGCCTGAAAGTAACCCTAGCCTGAGTATTCCTGTCGCAGGTCAGTCTACTCCAGTAAGTTCTCCACCCCCTCAGTCCACTATGGCCCATATGACTGATGATATCAAGCTCCCAGTCTTCAAAGGAACTGGATCAGAGGATCCATAACAGTTTTGGTTTTTATGTGAAGTTGTGTGGACTGCTAGGAACATTTTGGATCAAGATATAAGAAGAGCACAGCTGGTCACTTCTTTTAGAGACTGAGCTTTGACCTGGTTTATGAAATTTTCCAGTACTCAGAACCATGTCTTGGCTAATATTAAAATAGCGATGATCAAAGATTTCAAGAAGCCTAAATCAGAGTCACAGTGTATAACTGAATTGAAAGAGATTCAGCAGAGGCGAGGTGAATCAGTTTGGGACTTTGATCAAAGGTTCAAAGTTCTGCTAGATCAATTTAGTTTCACTATTGTACCAGCACAACATAAAGAATGGTTCATTGCAGCCTTATTACCTCATATCAGAACACCACTCACACAACAGAAGGTTACTGATCAACAAGAGGCTTTGGATATTGCCATGAAACTAGAGACAGCTCCTGTCGAAGATAATTCTGGCATAGCCCAAATACAAGCGCAGTTAGAAGAAATGGATTTGGAGCTGCGTGACATGAAAAAAGGGAAATCTATTCATGAAGAGGTGTGGTGTACACGATGTAGGACAGAAGGTCATGACAAGGAACAATGTCTTGCGCTAAGAAATTACCTAAATACTGGTGCACCAAACCCATTTAACCCTAATGTTCTATATTGTGAGATTTGTAGAACAACTAGCCAGCATCGACCTGAAGATTGCTATCTGCTACAAAGATATGTGCAAGTACCTAAGAATCCCTATTGCAAGTTTTGTAAGTCAGTTGGACACAACAAAGAGGAATGTCGTAGCTTTGGCCTTATGAGAGAGCGAACATATGATGCTTATAGGGTACAAAATGATGCACAAGGAAATGATGGATATGGTTACTGTGGTAATACATCAGGTCGTGGTCATGGTGGTATGCCTGGAAGAGGTCAAGGCCAGGTTGTGTGCTATAACTATAATCAGGCAGGACATCTAGCTAGAGACTGTCGAAACCCAACTATGACATGTCGATATTGCAGAGTAGTAGATCATGTCATTGAGCAATGCCCACAACTGATAGCCAAGATACAAGAAAGAAATAGTGCTCCTCCTCAGAATATTTAGATGATTACTGTAGAGCAAATACCTGTCCCAGCCATTAACATTGTTACAAGGAGTGGAGCTACGATGCAAGTGCAGAATAAGGAGAAACAGCCTGACGAGGCTTGGGTTCATAAGACCCCAGAGAAAGTTCCAACCTTCGATGTGGGAAGGGAAAAAGAAACATTTATGGAAGCCAGAAAATACTTTGCTGATCCGAGCACATCAGTAGCACCTACGCAATAGCATCAGCAGCAGTCACAGTCTCAAGAAGCTTCGACAGATAAAGTAAGTACACTGTCGACATTTCTACATAGTTGTATGAAGCTCTTAAGAAATCAGAATGCTTTAAATGAGTTACAGAAAGTTATTGCTTCTTGCGAGCCTCAGTGAAGCTTTGGTAAAGAAAAAACTGTTAATAGAGTTAGAAGGACTGGAAGAGAAATGAGATTGCATGCTCAGATAGGAGAGTATGACATGATCGATATCATTTTAGACCTGGGATCAGAAGTAAATGTCTTGACTAAGTAAACATGGGAACAAATGGGAAAACCTACCCTTGAATGGTCCCCTATACAGTTGAGATTAGCCAATCAATAGAAGATTGTGCCCCTAGGAAGATTCCCTAGTGTCCCAGTAGACATTGATGGAGTTAGTACCTTAGCAGATTTTGAAGTCATTGAAATAATTGATGATAGTAACCCCTATCCAATGTTGCTAGGAATTGAATGGGAAATAGAGAATTCTGCAGTAATCAACCTTAAAAATAGGCAGATGACTTTTGAAGGAAGAGGCTTGAGAGTTATAGTACCCTTGGACCCTTCTCAAGGAGAAAGGTACACAGAGCCAATCAGAGATGAAGATCAGGATATTTTGGATCATATCTACAACATCACAGCTAAAGAAGAAGACTATGTTAACCCTACTCCTAAAGGTATAATGGACTGGAAGTGTGATAGTTCTTGCATGACTGATTCAGATGAAGGTTTAGAGAATTGGCAGAATAGACTTTATGAACTACATGGACATCGATGTGCAAGAATTACCAAGTCTCTCAGATGGCTTGGCTCACAGACAAGAGTCTTAACTATTTTTGATGGCTTGACAGAACCCGAAGATTTTATTTTGCAATTTTCAGAGCAGGTACCAGATTCACAGAAAATGTAGACTCTAGATTCAGTATTCAGAGCCACAACTGCTAGATGGTGGAATGGTCATAAAAAGTACATTCATAGTTGAGAAGCTTGTCAAAATTCCCTTCGCCTGAGATTCAAGGATCGACCTCAGGAGGTGCGAAGAAGATTTAATTGTAAGACTAGCTCTCAGGAACATTTAGAGCAATGTTACGAAGCATGGAAGCATGTACCTCGTGAAGAATGGGTACATAGATTTGTGCACACTCTAGAACCTGTAGCAAAGAACTGGTATGTGGAGGTGGAGCTTCTCCATGGTACTGTAAGTTGGGATAGTCTTGTTGATATTTTTGTGCTTACATTTTCTATTAATGAGGTTTATCCTGCTTTAGACGTAGCTATTAGGTTGATCCATACTAAGGTGTTTGATGATAAATAAATAGCAGAGCACCAACCTGATTGGAAGGCACAAGAAGCTAATGCAGTAGAATGTTATAACCTCGCAATTTACGAGGATGATGACCCATGCAACATAAAAATTCCTTAGTCATAAGGACAATGCGAAGTACATGGACCAGCAGTCAAAGCACCTGAAGTGACTCAGCCCTTGAAGACAAGGCAAGTAAACATTGGGTTAGAAGAAATGCCTAAGTATGCTACTATTGGAGATTATTGGGATGAAGAAACAGTAAGCAAAGTGACCCAACTTCTCCATGAGTATCAGGACCTATTTTTGACGAAGTTCTCAAAAATGAAAGGTATCCTTGGTGATATAGGATTGATAAAAATCCCTTTGAAACCTGATGCGAAGCCTGTGAAGCAGCGCCCTTATAGGTTGAACCCCAAGTATAAAGAAAAATTCAGGATGAAGTTAGAAAAGATGCTCGCTGCAAGAATCAGTGAGGCTGTCCAAGAAATTCTGTCGTGGTATACGAATGTGTCAAAGGTCCCTATTGTGGTGAAGCTGAATTTAGTAGTTGTGGCGAAGAAGAAAGGTGTGTCGAAGCCTAAAATGCGACCGTTGGGAAAAATCAGACTTGGCGGCACCGATACATTAACTACATTAACTACCTGTAATAATGAGACTATGGGAAATCTAGCACCGTTTGGACAAGATCTCTGTCATATTTTGTGCCTTCAATGCACAGTTATGGAAGATGTGATCGGTGGATTCTATAAGAAGACACCCAGGCCTATGGAAGTCGCATTACTCATTTTCTGGTGTCTTACAACTGATTCCATGTCAGCTGAACACGAAGTCCAGGAATTGTTGAGAGAGTTCGAACAGAGGGGTCTGTAGAACTTTATGAGCACTCCTCCTGCGTCTGCACCGTGTGAAGAAACTCCCCCAGCACTGACTCATCCAATGCAAACATGTTCAACCAGGAATAAATTTAAGGCAGAAGTTTGCTCTAAATGGAATGAAGAAAGGCACAAACCCTCAAGAAAGACTCCATAGGATCCCGAGATGTATCCTCCTGCCTCAGCAGAATGGAGGTATGCTATTTGTCTTATACAAAAGTACATTTGCATGCAATCATAGGGGTACCGTCTATTAAGGACCCAAAGTTGTGGATGGTCAAATGTTCGATAGGACATGAACGGGAGGCAGTTCGTGGGATGGATTCGCTGATAGATTTAGAAGGCCCAATGATTCCCATGACCATCATAAATATCACGAAGGAAGACAGCAGCATAAGGAACATAGGTAGTCTGCTAAGGATGAAAGGATGATCAAGCAAGCTGTGGCCATGGTAGAAGTAGCAGAATGGATGACGATGATGACAGGCATATAGGGGAGCAGGAGGGCAGGAAAATTAAAGATGATGGTTACAGAGATGCAGACGGATACAGAACTCAATAGAGTGCAAAAGGAGCTAGTAGAGAAGGAGAAAGCAGCTGACAACAGTTTACTATCTTCGCCAACAAGATTCTCCCACTAGACAAGCAGCAGAGTGTCCCGGGATGGGACACTGGTGAGTCTTAGGGGCCTGTTGGGGCACGCACCTTAACGATCACTAATTTTTGTAACTCTGTGGTTTTTGTGGAAGCTTGTAAGTGGATTTGTGACTCAAAATAGTCTTAGGGGTGTCGGGGTTGAGTCAAAGCCCTATTTTTTGTAATTGTCCATAATTTTCAGGTGTAAGCCCTTGATTTTGTAATAGTGCACTTGTATAAATAGGCACTCATGTAAAGATGTCAAGATCATCTAATGAAATCGGGATCGTATGATGCAAAGAAGTTAGATCTATTTTTGGTTTTAAGGTCAAGTCCCAGCTGTGTGCGTGGATGACCTTTGTAGCTATGTGCACAGAGGTTTTTTTTAAGAAAGGAACTGCAGCTGAGTGCGCAGTTAGACTTGAAGGACGGATCTGCTACTGAGTGCATAGATCAGAACTGTTGTTTTGTAAGAAGTGGAATAAAAGCTCAGTTTTGTGGACGTAGCCCCTACACTGGGGGTGAACCATGTTATATCTTATGTTGTGGTTCTTTTGTGTGGTTTCTGTTATGTTTTGATGCTTTTGATAAGTAGGTGAATGCTAAAGTAAGATAACTATTAGATATTAACTTCGCTGTGAATTCCCAGTTAAGGGTTAAGCAAGAAAAGTCTTTATCTAACTGCGAAGCTAGTTAAGTGAATATCGAAGCTCTATTTGGTATAAATATTTGTTGTTAAGGCTAAAGGTACAGTAATATCCCTCTTCTTCTTGCAGAAACCTGATTCTGCGGTACCCCATAGCTGTTTCGGGTGAGATTGCAACATGTTTGTAGGTTGTTGCCGAAAGGGCCAACACTGTGGGTCTTTTTGTTGGTGCGAAGTTAATGGTATAAAACCCGGGTCTGCCCTATAGCCTAACACAGGAACCTCCCATTCTTCTGGGAAATATTGGGTAATGTCCTCTACTTCTTCTTTAGCCAAGAAAAATTGGGTCACCAACAATATGTGATGTGGACCAATGATGAATTTGATAATGTTTTGAAACCATCAAATGGTTTCATCGATAATTCTTGATTTCTTATTCACTTGATAGCGTAGGGATGGTCTATGCATATATAATTGCACATTAGTTTCTCTTTGTCGGTCCTTTTTACCTTTCTCAAACCAATATTCTGGTATCGATCTCCTCGACAATGCACTGGTATTTTTATCTCTTGGTAGTTTATCGATTCCGACCATCCGAAAAATGAAATAAAAATGAGTAACCAGGAATAGTGGAATGAAGTACCTTTTTCTTGTGACTCTTCTACATCTACTAATAACTCATTCAACAAATAATGTGACCATTTCATCCGAACTCCCTCCACACAGAGTTCAGTTGTTGTGATCGTACTTGTAGTACATTTCTTCGATCACATATTTTTTACCAATCTGCTAGCTAATACCTTCGCAGAAAACCCAATAGTATGGTCATTGATGGAACTGATTAAGAAACCTATGGTATCCCTGGACAAGTCATACTTATCCTTCATATTATTCATTAGCACAGTGTCCTGGTCTTTCTTGAAAAATGGTGTTGGGTCTATGCCTACAAGTGGTAGTCTTGTAATTGCTAATATGAGTTTGACATCCACATAGAATTTATTTTCTAGCCATAGGAATCCACCATGAAATGATACCAGCAATTGCACACACACATTCACTTCTACACTTCCGCCAAAATGCGACATGTACAGCAACAACAGTAACCCTTGTTGGTCCAATCCCCTTGCCCATTCCATTGGATCTAGGTTCTTTGGAATATATGTTGTATCATGTAACACAACCATGTATTTTGTTACGTCCAAATATCGTTGTTTTTCATGTGTCGTGGTCAACAAAGGTCACCTTCTAAAGGTTTTTCAAGATGTTTTGTGACACCTGAACTCCTCCCAGCATAGTAGGTAATTCTAGTGGGTACCCTACATTCTTTGAAATTATATTTTTTTGTGCATCAGATCGTCTTGGTGGGACATATGGTAGCATAGTCACAGGTCCTAATTCTTTGTCATCCTTCTCCTTTGGTGGTGGTGGTGCTAGTGTTTTTTTCTTTCGACTTGTAGAACATTTCCCCCTTGTTGTAACAAACAGACCCGGTGGGTCTAATTATAACCTGATTAACAGGATAAATGGAGCATGTTTAGCTTCTTCAGCAGTCACAGCCTACGGTGGAACATCTCTAGAATTTTCTTCCATGATGACTGCAGTCATGACCTCATATTCTACAGTTGTTCTTGTGTTAGAAATCGAAATAACCATGCTCTGTGAAAAAATTTCTTCAGTTGTTTCAGTTGTAGAAAATAATCTCTCTCACACATACAGTAGTAGAGTGAACTAAAAATTGGGTGTGAATAAAGATAATGTCTAGTCATTCAATCCTTCCACTTTCACATGCCTGGGAAATCAATGGAAAGGTATCTATCACTTTCTTCACATGGGGTGACCATTTGAATGATCATTAGGAAAATTCTATGCATGTTGACACTCGCCTACCACATCAAGTGGTAGTTATTGTGAAATAAAGGCTGAAGTGACCCAAAACATATGCCACCATAGTATCTCAGGTTCTTAAATTAATGCTGGCTAATTGTCATGTATGCGACTCAACTTCATCTTGCGACAACATCTTTCTTCCTGTGATTGATATCCATCCTTCGACATATTCCTTTTCTTGTGACAAATGTATTGTCTTCACCCTTATTTTCCTTCTATGACATACAAATATTTTGCAACACTTGTCCTCTATCTGCGACAAACTAGTAGTCTATAAAAATAATTTCTCTTGCGACAACTGAATTCCTGCAGTTAAAACACAATTTTTCAGAGGGTTTTTCTTTACCTTTTTCTTTCTATTTTATTTTCCTTTTTCTCTCCTCTCTCCTCTCTTTTCTCTTCTCTTTTCTCTTTTTTTTTCATTTGACTGAGTTGCAGTTGCCCTGATAAGGCTTTAGCAAACTTCCATTTACCATTCCTTTGATAGGTGTTCCATCCAACTTCTGCAATTTCACCGCACCTCCATTACTGATATTCATGAAAATATATGGTCCTAACTAATGTGTCTTCATCTTACCCAGATGCTTGAGGAATTTCTTATCATACATAAGAACAAGTCCTCCGACCTAAAATTTATCATTCTTGATGTGGCGATCATGCCATATTTTTTGTCATTCTTTCTTAATGTTTTGATGATATATTGCGACAAAACGATCTTCTTCCAATTGTAGCAGCTGCAACAATCTTTCATTGATAGCACCAACATCTATCATTTCCATGATTGCAACAATCCTTAGGCTAGGTACAATATATTCCATTAAAATCAAAGCTTCTTTTCCATATACCAACCAAAATGGAGTTCATCCAGTGAACTTCTTACAGGTAAAGAAATATGCCCATGGTACTGCAAAAAATTACTTATCCTAGTCATCTCTTTGGACATTGAAAATATTTGTCAACGCATTTTCCAAAATTTTGTCAAATGCTTTTACAACACCATTCACTTGAGGTTGATATGGTGTTGTATTTCTATGTTGGATCTGGAATTACTCTGTCAATTCCTCAATAATATGGTTGACAAAGTGTGTGCCTTGCTCTCTTATCAAAAATTTTGGGTAGCCAAATTTCGTCATGACATTTTCAAACAGAAACTTCGCAGTAGTCTTAGCACTGTTGTCTTTTATTGGCACTGCTTTGACCCATATTGTTAGTTAGTCAGTCACATTCATTATATACTTTGCACCTGTGTGCTTCCCTGTTGGACTAATAGGGCCCACAAAATCAACGACCCATTTATCAAATGTATGCAAAGTTATGTTAGGTACTAGTGGCATTTCATCTCATCACGGTGACTTTCTGGTTCTTTGGAAAACATCACAGTTTCTATAGTATTCTCAGGCATCTACATGCATGGTTGGACACCACAATCCTTCTTGCAATATCTTTTGCACCATATATTTTCCATCATAATGCCCTCCTATGACACCAGCATGTGCTTCATTTAATATCATCGGTTTCTCATGCTCCAAGACGCAACGTCAAAGAATATCATTAAGGCCCATTTTATATAACTATCCAGCGATCAACTGGAAGTATTCATCTCGCACAACTAATTGTTTCTTTTTCCCAGTAGTAAATTCAGCTGGTGCATAACCCATACTAAAAACTTGTATGATGTCTTTGTACTGATCATCATACATTGTTATTGTGAATAGTTTCACATCATGGGGGTTGTCGTCGAGGTTACTAGGTTTGTATCCACTTTCAATCCTCAATAGATGGTATGGTCCTAAATTCAATAAAATAGTTTTAACAATTAATTCAAATTCAAATTCAAATTCTTTAAAAAGGAGAAGACACTGACAAATATCCCCCCCAACACTGGCTTATTGACCAGGTATTTCAAGGCTAAATGTTCTGTGTACATTTTGAAATGTCCACCCAGCAAGTAGTGTATGAATTTATGCAGAGCGTAAACCATAGATAATCCTTCTCTTTTTTTCATGGTATAAATTTTCTCTGGCATTGATCATTTCCTGCTAGCAAAGGAAATATGTTGGTCAATCAACCCTTCACGAGGTTGTGTTAGTACCACGCTGAGCGCGACATATGATGCATCGAAATGTACATGGAATTCATTTTCCCATTCTATAAATACAAGTATGGGTGTTGTAACCAGCTTGTTCTTTAACGTGTCCAGAATTTTTTAGCAATTTTAGGTCCAGTGGAACTTAACATATTTATTTAGTAACTTCTCCATCGAAGTAGTCACCTCCGCGTATCCTTTGATAAATTTTCTGTAGTATCTGGTATGTCCCAATGTATCTCTCAATTCCTTCACTATTTTAGGTGGTGGTAGGTCAAAAATGATCACAATTTTGGTTGGGTCGACCAAGAGTACATCATGATAGACCACATGGCCCAACAAAATTCCACATGGGGAACAAAAGATACATTTCTTTAAGTTCAATGAAATTTGATACTGGAGAAACCATTCCAACATCATCCCGAGGATCTCTATATGATTCTTAATGAGCCCAAATACTGTCCAATCATCAAAGTAGACTTAAATAAAGTTATGGATAAAATATTTTAAAATGGCTACTACTATTCTAGAAAAATAGGAGGAGAATTCTTCATTCCAAAGAGAATTACCGTGTATTGGAAACAACCCCACACCATCGCAAAGGTTATCTTGTGTCGTTCTTTCTTTGTGATTCTAATCTAATGGTATCCAGAGAAACCATTGGTGAATGAATAAATATCTTGACCCCCGACACTTTCCAGTACCTCATCTATAAATGGAGTCAGAAATGGATCATGTAAACAAGCATCGTTCAATTTTTCCAGGTTGACGCAAATTCTTACCTCACAAGTAGCATTTTTGTTTTGCACCACTATTGGACTAATCCACTCTGATTCTTCTATAGGTTCTATGATACATTCTTCAATAATTTGGTCCAACTCTCTATTGAATTTTTATTTATACCATGTATTTAATCGGTATGGTTGTTGCTTGACTGTTTTTGTGACAAGATTCAAAGGTATCTTCATTTCTCCCAGGTCTTCGATGATACCTTTCATCTCTGAGAATTTTGTAGGGAACAAATCTTGAAATTCATGTAGTAGATATGTGATCTTCTCGACAGCTTTACCCTTCCAATAATCTCCAGTATTGGTAAATTTTGGATTCTCTAGTGTGCCAATATTTACTTTCCTGATTTTCAGTGGATTCAGAAATTGGTTGCTAGAAATACCAAGTCCTTCCACTGCGCGTGTACCTTCAAACTATGGAATGTTAAAATAAATTGGATCTATAGAAATATCATCTCTAATACTATTAAGTAAAAAAAAATTGATGCTAAGAAGAAGCACAGTAAGTAGATCTTTCTACTAAGATAATTCTCACAAGCATACATAGGAGAAATAGAGAGAAGAATAGAGATTGAATCACATGAATGAAGAGATGAATATTGGAGTGTATAATTCCATTAAATGATGATTAATTATAGTTTACATAAATAGTACATCCCTCATAGGTAAATTTGAGTTGTATTGGAGACAACTCATCTAGCTCAAAAAGGTAGACTTACTAAATATGATAAACCCCCATAGGTGGATAAAGCACTTTCCTAATCAGTCAAGGACCTCAAGAATTAGGTAAAGCACAAGTGAGCTGTCATGTATAATGAAGAAACATGTTAATCCTATAATATCAAGAGAAAATCATGGAGGATGGGTTGGCAACAAAAGATAGCAATTTCCTAGTAAACTAGCTTTACCTTATCCACTAAAAAGATGGAATAAAGCAGTAAAAGACAGAATCTGCGGGAAGGAACAATTACTAAATATGGAAATAAATAAAGTTGATAGGATATAACCAGAATCAGGATAAATGTGCTCCTCGGGTATATATGGAAATTGTTCACCATATGGTGCAAGTGGATACCAACTATCTAGGCTAGTAGGTAGGAAATTAATCAAAATTGATTAAATATTTTATCATAAGTATTGAATGGGTTTATAATATTCCCACACCACCCTTTAAGTCTGAATTTATGATGTTTATGTATGAAATAATCATTTGCATATGTATCCATATAGATGTATATAGGGCCCAACAATAAGGCTATGGTCACCCTTTACAATTATTCATGTCCAGGAAAGTGAGGAAAGAGGAGAAACCACATGGGGAAAGGACAAGGCACAAAATTTGAACAATATATATTCAACATATATTTATCTTCACTTGAATGAGCTGAATGAACTACTTCTGGTGGAAGACTTGATGAAGAATCTTGTAGACTCCACGATCATGCGCTAGAGTGTAGAATCTGTAAGAAGGAAGAGGAGAGACTCCATGTATCTCATCATCTGATGAAATAGAAGAATTATCTAAATGATTATTGCTGCTAAAATACTTTGACCTGTAAACAAAATCTGATTTGGAAAATATATTTATCCATACTCCTTCCCAAAGAGTACAAAATTTAGGACTGTTTGTTACACAATCAGTTCCTTGTATAGCTTCAAAATTGTGATGTGGATCACATATCATTATTCCAATATGATGTAGCACCTTCCCATAACCAACCAGTGAAATATATGGAAGACTTCAAACCATGTAATATAAGTAACACTACATAAGAGACCAATGAGGAATCACCTACTGAACTTGGGATTTGTATAGTGTTAGGAGTATTCAAGGGTATGGTATATGGTATGGATGTTTATATTAATGGTTTCATTACATGTATATCATCCTTCAAACATGCTTCTAAATCAGAATTAGAACCATGTGAATGGAGTGAGGAAGAGTTTCTTAAAGGAAAGTCAAGATCTAGTGAAAAATCACAAGTATTAGGAGATAAATCTAAGAGACTGGTAGGTGGATTATAAAAGAAAGACTCTGATATTTCTGATTCTTATATATCATAGAATGAATCTATATCAGATATATGATGAAGTTATTTAACTGTAGCACTCAAGGCATAGGTGATATTACCTTGGGACTGCGCACTATGACAGTGTTCTGAGGGTTCAGTAGGCTTCTCTAACTCATCTGGAAATTTAATGTTATACTTCTCAAGAAGATGAGACATGATGTCCATATTCTTCTTGAAACATTTATTCTCTATATGAAATCCCTTTCTACAATAAGAAAACTTGTATGTGCTCCATTTCTTCTTGACTTTCTACATTGAATCTTCATCAATAGGCTTCGGACCTTCATCTTCAATTTATGATTTTCGCTTCTTCTCTTTCACAATTTTCTTCTCTTTTGATCTTGTATTATTTCTTCCTTGAACCATGAGAGCCTGATCTTTTCCCTTGGAATATTTAAGATCACCCATGTTACCACTCAAAATCGCACCCAAGGTTGTGGAAGGTGAACCCTGAGGTAACACCAGAACCACTTTAAGAGAGGGAGTTGGCTTCTCCGTCTCTAGAGAGGAATCTCTCACAGATATATAACAAGGATAGATATAGACATGAAATGAAATTTAGATATTTTTTTGGTTGAAACAGGGTAAGGGTGCATTGGGAAATGGAGTCACAATTATCAAGAAACACAAATAGTTTGCATGGGAAATATCTGCAAAAGCAAGATAATACTTCAGTTATGGTCAATGTGTTTTTGATCTGGTGATAAGGAAGAAATGATGACAGTCCATTAATGTGGAGCACCAACTAGATGAATTCTGCATTAACTTTGGTAGAAATTATTTGTGAATATCTGAAATGATAGCCAAAGAATAACCAAGTATGAATTCTGAAAACTATCACACACTTATTTTAGATATGAAAGAAAACATAATGGAAATATTAACAAGAAGGACATACAAATAAAGAAAATAAATCATAAACTATAATTGAGAAATATACATGAATCTTTGTTCAAAGGCCAACATTCATCTCTGCAACTTTTATTAAAGATAGATCTCAAAATTACATAACGCAAAATGCTCATGGGTTTCAACCCTTTCTTCCTTTGTTTAGGGTATACTTATAATGCCTTAGACCCCCGAAATAGGGTCAAAATTAGTTACAACTTAAGAATTAAACTTCCAACAAACTCTAACCTGTAACATTTTCCACAATTTACATTAAACAAAAAATATGGGGTAACTCACATGTTGGATTTAAAACAGTAATGCGTCCTCATGATTCCAGCTCGCTTTATCATTCTACAGCTATCTCTTTAATCCTTGTCAAACTCAAGCATGTCTTTATTGGCGCAGCTTGTATTTAATATTCCCATAATTTTCAATTATCTTCCATTGATCAACAATAGACAGATCCATCTTGATCATATACTTAGCCAATACCCTGAGCTCCATGTTTTCTGAATAAGAAAAATATGGAAATTTGGTACACATAACCTTGAATTCAAACAACATCTCAAAATATCCAGCCAATTTATCAATCACTTATTTTCCAGACAAATATTGTTGTTGCATATCATCAAACTGCCTGTGATCTAATCTACAACTTAGTAATATGTCATTAAACTCCTTCTGAGACCAGATTCCTCCTTTCTCTTCCTAGAAGAAAGGAAGTCCTATTTTGAACAAAGGAATAAACAATTCTATGAATCCCTTGATTTGATGATGCATAACATCAATTTTTGCTTGATCTGTTTCTAAATGATGATATTTATTCACCACTTTCCTTTCCCACGTGATAACTAAGATCCTATCTTGAATATCTTCTTTCCTTATTTCCTCTTCTGTCAAACTGTTCAAAAAACTAATTGTATTATGAGTTGTGTCTATGGAATTTTTATTTAATACTTGCTTTACCATCAAGACATTTTGTCTAGCTGCTTGTGTAACAATATCCTTGTCTAGAATAAAATCCAAATAATTCCTAATCTTGGATGCTTCTTCTATCAGTACATCCCATATGAGATGCTTATCTCCCTGTAAAGTTGTCTGTCATGTCACCTGTTTTTCCAATTTATTATTCTTTTCTACCAGCTCCTTACATTTATTTTCCAATTTCTTTCTTTCTTGTTCTCTCTTTTCAGATATGTCTTGCAAATTTTTATTCTGGTTCTTTAAACCAGTGATATCTAAATATCTAAGACTTACCTGAGACATAGCCTAGGAAAGGGAATCTGCACCAGATTGTACAGAAGGTGAAATAATTTGCACTTGCTTCTCCTTATTCTTTTCCTGTAGTTCCTTTCCTAACTTTGCTTGTTTTGTTTCAAAATCCTTTTCCTTCTCAGCCCAAAGTCCTGCATATTTCTCTCGTTTCTTTTCTTTTTCCTCAAACTTCAGAAACCTTATTTTACAATCAATCAATTCAGTACTCAAAGCCTCTTTTTCTTTTTCAAACTTTGTCATCTCAGAAGTTTGTATAAGCTAAGTAGATGGAATATTCAGTTTCTTTTAAACAATTGAATTGCATTTTCCTTCTCATTTAACAACTTTTGTGCAGCATCTCTCTTATCATCTTGACTATCAACCACCAATATTTCTGTCTGTAGCTTTGTAATCTGCATCTGGTGGGCTTTGTTCTCCACTTTCTCCTTTCTGTGTAAATATTGAACTCTTTTCTTACTTGACTATAACTTTGACACTTGCAATGTTTCTTTCAATAAGTCAGTATAAATAATATCACATGTTGCTTTGTGTAGATGTATCATATCATTTGTAGGGATATTCTTTAAATTCATCCTCATTTCAGCCACTTTATTCCCTGTAGTCACTGCCAAATTCAATGTGTTTTTAGTCTGATCCCTAACAGTCACCATGGATACATCTTGACTAGACAATTTTCTCACTTCATCATATAGCTTCAATTTTTCATTAAAAAAATTTTCACCTGCATCTTTATATCTGTTTAGCAATTGATTCTTGTACTTGTACTTATTTGTAGCTCCTTCAAGAACTTTATCAAAGGTATATTTGTGGATTTCAAAAGCTCATGTTTTGACCTTCATCTGCTTCTTTTTTCCTTTAGCTTTTGTGACCTGTACAAGTTGTTGTCTTGTATTTTCAATCTTTTGTTTCTTAGGTGTTCTGGAAGTGTCTTCTTCCTTAGTATCCATGGTTTCTGAGAACTCTCTCTTATTTATTTTTTTATAAAACACTAGCCAATGGATTAATATGAGTAGCCACTACAACAATACTAGAAATATCATGATGAGAAGTGCTCCTTGGTGCAGATAAAAGTGAATCTTATTGCATATTTTCACCATTATTAATATCCTTGGGGTAATCCATCCAATTTGTTGCTTCAGACAATCCTGCCACCTCAGAATGCTTAAATGCTTTGTTTTTATTTACTTGTCTCCTATTTGAGATGACATGGTGAGGTTCATAATTAACTGCAACTTCCACTGAAAATCCCATTTCTCTAAGCATGCTTTCAATAATTGGGAGATTGGATTTTCCCTTGATGCCAAAAGTGCCTAATTTTCATTGAAACTTAATTTCTGAAGGCTTCTTATCGATCAGGAAATGCTTATCTTCAACTATCAACTTTTTTCTAATTAGTTCCAATGTAAACACTTTTACTGTCAAAAAAGAAGGTAGGATATAGGGTTGATGAACAAGCCCATATACCCTAATCATTGTGCCATGTTCATATAGGAACCAATCTCCTATTCTCCTTTTAGGTAACAACTGTAATATTTCTTTCATTTCTGGTAATACTTTGAGTAATCTTTCTTGAAATAAAACATTTTATACTGGTGCCATGAGAAAATTCATAAATTTACAATAATCCCTGCTCTTTTCATCTGTTATAACCATATCTGGGAGTTGTAAATTATCTTCATTGAATGTTAAAAACATCCTCAACAGAAAATATTGAAGTATGAAAGTTCTTTTCCGATGGAATTTTATTAACTAAGAACTGATGTTCTCAACTAAAAAATCATCAAATTTAAGACATGAAGATTGCATGGACTGACTCAATTGCTCAAACTCTACTTGACCAGTACTAAGGGTTAACATTAGACTCAACAAGGGTTCTGTGATGTATTTATTCGTATCCAACTCCAAAAAATGACTTGCCAAGGTTATCAGAGACTGAGTTTCTTCATTGAATAGGTTGTAATCAATGGGAAAAGGGTGATTTAACAACTAACTACCAAGTTTTGAGTAGGATTTGAGGAAAGTTTCTTTTTGTTCAACTGAGGATTCTCAGAAAAATCAGACTAGGTTTTCTTCTTTGTACTCTTTAGACATTTGGGAAAAATAGGTAGGGATTAACAGAGTATTTTGGATGATAAGGGAATTTACTGGACACAAATTTTTAGACCTAGATGCATCCATTATTACCCCCTCAGAAGGAGATTAATTACAGGCGCACCACTCAACAAAATCTAGACAATTTGGGGTTTGTTCAACGAAAAAAATAAAAGAAATACGAACTAAATACTCCATGAGAATCAATTCCCTGATATTTGAGAATTTTCAATTTGTTTTTGGCGGTTTCTACATTATCATTTAGCAAGATAGTGTCGAAGATTTCAGAATCTTTATCCTCAATAAATTCTTCAACATTCTAATACTCAAGATTTTGAACCTCTAAATCTTTCATTTCAGCCATGAAATACTAGTTCAATCAAAGAAATGAACCTACCTGGTCAGCTGACAAATGGTTCAAAATTTTGTCCATGATGGCTCCTTCCACACAGTATGAATTCTCATTTTCCAATGCTTCAGAAAAATCAAATCATTTGAATCCACATGCTTGTCCTTATATTATTTTATCCTCCATATTGATTGTGCATCTTTTTCACTAGAATTTAATCTCACCCGAAGATCTCTTGTTCTTCAATCTAAGCCCTTGATTCTTGACTGTTGGTTAACCACACTATCTTACTCCCACTTATTTCACCCTCTTTATCTCTCATGCAACTTTGAGTACTGGAACAAATATCCATCCTTTATTTGAAATTTTTCCCCAATATGAGTTGTCCATATTGATTTGTCTTAAATATTGGTTTCCAGTTCTATCACTTTCTCTATCCGTCTTATAACTTCTATGCTCGGATTGATTTATAACTGTAGATTCACCTTAGCTTAAATGTGTACCCTTGATCATCTCAACACTTTAAATTTTCTTCTCTATCACTAAGAATTTCCTTCCTCGCACTTTGGATTAGCAGAACCATTTCAAACCGTTGATTCAAAATTTAACTTTCATCTGAACCGTCAAAATATCTGGCTCATATTTGATTCCGCAAATCTCAACCTCGACTTTCCTTCGTACAACCTCAATTTGTGGAATTATTCTTAGCCTTTGATAAAAACAGCCTGTAATCTCCGTTGTCCAAGTGTAAAGGTCCTACCACATTTCACAAATTTCAATTTTGTTTCTTATCCGCGCATGTTCAATTAGCAAAATCATTCTCTACCATAGATTCATCCCCAACTTGATATCCACCATTGAAACATGCACTCCTTTTAAACCATTCTGCAAATTTAAAATGTGATTTTCCACGAGCACTTTAGATCAGTGGAATTTACCTCTATCATTGATCTAAACCATCTTCGATCTCGGCCATTGAAACCTGCAGGTGTTTAACCAATTCCAAAAATACAAAAATTACTTTTCATCATGCAACTTGTATTTGCGGAATGGAATTCCACCCTACATGTTGAAACAAACAATTCATAATCATAGATCTACTTTACCCTCCTTATCCAACAGACACTTGTATCTGCAAGTTAATTTGCTCCCGCTTATTCTAAATTCCTAAACCTTTTCATTTAAATTCTTCATTTTCTGTCACTATACAGCTTGGAACAAATTTTCTTATTATCATACATTTTCAAAGCTGAAAAACTAGAATTCGTCGATTATTATTTAATCTTAGCTCAGAAATGACCTTTTAAATACCTGCATAAACTTATTAATATCCTCCATGGTCATATGATATAAAAATTAATAGACCTTATTTCTCCTTACATTGTTTTATACCTCTCCAACTACTTAGCAGAAAAATAGTGGTAACAAGTTTCTCCAACTAGGGATGTTATTCTCTCTATGAGGTAGCAAAGAACCCCATAGACCAAGTATCGAATCCATTGGGTGGCTCCCCATATTTCATAATTCAAAACTTTTTATTTTTGTTGTTTCTATAAACAAAAAAAAAGAAAATAGAACATGGCTACCCCTCTATCCCCTCTATATCTTGGGGCCTTCTCTTTGGACTTCAAATCCTTTGGCTTTCCATTTATACTATTTGAAAATAAATAAATATATATAACTATGATACTGAATTTTACCTCTTCCCTTCAGGTCAAATAATGCTTGAGAAATATTCCATTTATTGGACCTCCTTTCAGTTGAGATCCATTGTGATGCTACAGAATGAAAGCATTCTCTCCCCTGTATGTTGCAATGATGTAAGAACCAACCCACATGTGATCAAATTTTCAATTCTTATCTTCCCTAGGGGCATCCCACTTCAGAACCAAATATTCAACCAAGAATTTATCCTCTTTGACCTTCCTATCAAAAGTATTCTTCATTTTTTCTTAATGTATTTGTACTTTACCATAGGCTTTTTCTCTTAATTCATTTAATTCTATGATTTGATTGATTCGTCTTTGTACATGATTTGATTCATTCTGTTGTTCATGCAACAACCTCATGACTGGCACTCCCAAGGATGCTGAAAAAACTACTTTAGCTCCATATATTAACTGGAATGATGGCATTCCAATTGCCCTTTTTTGTTGATTCTGTCAACCCACAAAGCATATTTCAGCTTTGTATGTCAGGCTCTCTTGTTATCTTCCAACAGCGTTTTAATAATCCTTACCCAACTTTTATTTGAAGATTCTTCTATCCCATTCCCTATGGATAATAGGTAGTAGAATGGTTGAGGCTGATATGATACTTATGAAAAAAATTAATCATTTTCTTAGACTTGAAATTTGTTGCATTGTATGTCACAATCCTCTTGGGGTACCCAAACCTAGCCAAAATGTTTTTTCTTGAAAACCCATAATCACTGCATCAGTATCCCTCCTCATAGGTATTTCATCAATCCACATTCTAAAATAGTTTGTGGTCATCAAAATCCATCTATGTTGTCCTGAAGAGTTTAGATGTATTTCCCCAATGAACTCTAGTCCCCACTGTTGAAAAGGTGCTTCTACAGATATTGGATTAAGAGGAAGAGGAACAAGTTTCCTCTTACCATCAAAAATATGGCATTGGTGGCACTTAGTGATATCTTTATAAACATCAGAAAATAATGAGTGCCAGTAGAAACCAACACTCAAAATTTTGTTTGTTGTTACTTTCCAAGAATGGTGCCCCCCACAATCCCCCTTATGAAACTCTTCTATAGTCTGTTGGGATTCATTCTCCAAAATACAATTTAATAAAACACCACCAAGATATTTCCAATATATATATTCATTCAGAATACAAAACTTGGCATATTTTAGCTTCACGTACATCGCCCTTGTTTTACTTAACCCTACAGGAGCCTGTAAATTTTGCAGCACATACATAATGTCAAAATACCATGGAGATATGGAGAAATCAAGCATTGCCTGCACCTCTGTGTCAAGCTGGTTCGAATGACTGGTCAAGAAATTTAGTTACAAGGATTCACAGTTGGAATTTTTAATCATCTTTTCCAATCCTGTACCCTTAATCAGTTTGGTGGGATTAATCTCAATGGCATACTCTAGTAACACAGCAATCCATTTTGATCTTTTTACCTCCAGATCAGGTTGTGTGATGATGCCATTCACCACACTGCTAGGAACATAAGCAATGATGTGTGAATGAATAACATAGAATCTGAAATATTTCAAATATTTGACTAGAGCATAGGCTTGTTTCTCCATTATGTCATATTTCAACTCCCCATCTCTTAACACCTTGCTAAAAAGGGCTATAGGTTGCCTAAAATTTTGATCATTTTTCTGTAACAACACTCCAGCAACAATATGATCAGAATCATAAGAAACTATTACAAAATATTTGCAAAGATCTGGACCTACCAGAAAAGGGGCTTTTGTAATATCATTTTTTATATCTCTAAAGGATCTCCTTGCATCCACTGTCCATTTAATCTCATGGTATTTTTTCACCATGTTAGTGATATTCATTAGTATCTCAGCAAAATTGGGGATGAACCTTCTTAGAAAATTTACATGTCCAATGAAGGATTGCAAATCCTTTTTGCTCCTTGGTTCTTCAACCTTCAGGATTGCCTTGATCCTATCTAGATCAATCTTTATACCATCTTTCGAAATGATGTGTCCCAGCAATTTTCCTTCCCCCAATGCAAAGTTTTGTTTCCTGGGGTTTAATAATATTCCATACTTCTACATTTCAAGAAAACTTTCTCCAAATGCCTGATATGTTCCCTGTCAGATCTAGAGTGCATAGTGATAACATCCATGTAGAAAACTACAAATTTATCTTTTTCCTCTACAAAGGCAATGCCCCTGGCACGTTGGAAAGTGGCCCCTGCATTCATTATACCAAAAGGCATCTTGGCATACATGAAAGTACCCCATGGTGTAGTGAAGGTAGTCTTCTATTGATCCTCAGGTAACACCTTTATCTGACTGTATCCTGAAAAACCATCCATGGTAGAAATTCTTTCAAACCCCACCACTTTATGCAAAATGTGTTCCATCTTGGGAAAAGGATAATTACCTTTCAAAGAGACTTTGTTAATATTTCTGAAATCTATACAAAGCCATATTTCACCGTTCTTCTTTCTAACAGGTACCATATTCGCAACCCACTTGGAAAATCTCAGAGTTACAATGATCTTAGCATTGAACAATTTTTTGATCTCTTTCTCAATGACAGAAAGCAACATTGGATTAACTCTTCTCAATTTCTGTCTAAAAGGTTTCTCAATAGGTTTTATTGGGATAGTATGCTCTATGATGGAGGTATCATAATCTTCAAGATATTCGTAGCTCCAGGAAAATATGCCAGTGTAGCTTTTCACCAAATTGATATAATCTTCTTTTTTGTTGATTGGAAAGCTCTTTGACAGTTTTATGATCTTTGGGTTCTCTTCGGTCCCTATATATTTACCTTCGACAACATCATCAACAGGCTTCATCTTCAGGTTGTTAGTGACATCATTTTGGTCAAATAGCTTTTCTAGAGGGATCAGGCCTCTGGGGATATGATTACCCTTCAACTAAACTACATCCTTCCCCCCTAGGGAGTTTTTGTACTTCATGTTTTCATCAATTCTTTCTTCACTGTCTTTGGCATCTTGAAAGTTCTCAATGTTTTCATTTTTATTATCTACCTGAGTATTTACAAACTCACCAGATAACTCAAAAAATCTCTTAATCTGTATATCATCTTAAAATACTTGCTAGTATTTGGAATTATCTGGTATGGAGGGTTTTTTTATATTGTCAACCTTATACTACGTTTGGCCAGCAGTGGAAGTTTTGAATTTACTAGTAGCAACAACTAAAGAGTCGGACACTGTGTTTTCATATCTAGGAACTACTTTGATTGTATGCTCGGTAAAATAATTATCAAACATATCCCACACTTCATTTGTATAATCCCTCATTCTAGGATGTCTGGTTTTATTGCTGTCATTTACCTGATTTATTACTAGCTCTGAGTCTCCCATGAATTGTACCCTTTTGGCTCCCATATGTTTCAAAGCATGCAACCCTAACAATAAAGCTTCATACTCTGCCACATTGTTAGTACATTCAAAATTTAACTTATAAGACAGACCTTTAAAATCCCTAATGAGATAAATAATATACACACCTACACCAGCACCAGCCCTAGCCATTGATCCATCAAAATACATGGTCCAGAGACCTTATTTTTTTGTTTCTTTGCAGACTTTTCTTCCTCCTTAACTTCAATAGGTGCACGAATTTCAAGATCATAGGGAGAAACATCATTAAAGAAAATATAATATCCCAAGTCAGTATCAACAACATATATAGCATGATTATTTGGTTTGTCTTGGTTTCTAGCTACATATGGGCATATTTTCTCACTGTATAACCTTTTATTCCCTCCAACCATAGGAATGGTATCATAGGACATGCCCATTTGCAGATTTCCTTTTAATTTAGAGGTCCAATACCTTGACAGTAACACACCAAATTTAGGATGAATGTCTGCTATGACAACATCCATTACCACAATTTTAGACGGCATTTCTGTCAAAGTTACTACCATATCTTTAATCAAACCAAGACATTTTACCTTCCTAGAATCAAAAGAGTACAAATATTTATATGGTCTAGTAACTTCTAATCCCAAACTTTCTACCACTCCCTTTGGCATAAGATTATGGGAGGCGCCATAATCTAACATGCCATTGTGCACAACCATATCATGTACATTTAGACTTAGGTAAAAAGGGGGAACTTCATCCTCATCTCCATTTTCAATTTTAGACCCAATGACAATGGTAGGAGCATCATCATTTACTTCTAAGGTATCAGGTTGAAATTATCCCTGATTCCTAACCATACCTATTATCTTGTCTATGTATTCTCTGTTTATTAGAAACTCATTAAAAGGGGTGGAGATTTTTACCTTTGATAGCTCTGTTTGCAGGTTGAAATTTGAAACAGTTTTTTCCACATCTATCAGTGCTGGTTGTTTAACTTCTTTTGTCTTTTATACTTTATTTACAAGCTCTTTATATACAATTTATTCTTTTTTTTTTCTTTTTTCTTATCGTTGTTTTGTTGACTGCTAGAAGGATTATTTGGATTGATCCTTCCTTTATTAATTGTAACATCTCTATTCCTCAATTGAATCTTTCTTTGGACATCATCCATAGCATGTAGGTACCCCCTTTGGTACTGTTCTGATTCTACCTCAAAATACTTATTATCATCCTCTTGAGCATACATGTTATGTTATGCTTTTCTGAGGTATATATCAGAATCCAAATCATCGAAATGATGGATTTGATCTTCAATAGGTTCAGCCTCACCTTCACCATCAACATGGTTTTCAGGGAAAAGTGGTTTTATTTGCTAGTCATTTGGATTTCTAGGATTCCTTTTATCCCTTTGTCTGATTTGTGGGGGTTGAGGAGGATTGGCTCTTCTGAAATTTGGATTCCTAATTTTAGGCTCATTTTGTTCCCTATTCAGTGGCCTGTTATCTACAGTTAGTTTATCCATCATTTTCTCCATTTCCTTCAATATCATCTCAAATTTTATATCATTGGAAGAGGCAGCAGCAGAAGTAGAAGGTACAATTTCTTCCCTGATTTTCCTTTTATCAGTTTCTATTTTATGTTTCATCTTTCCACGTGCCATCATGTTGGCTTATACTTCTAATGCATATTTAAACATGTTAGGAATACTAATTGATTTCCTCTCTCTCAATAATAAATCAAAATCACTTTCAAAAGCATCGGCATAGTGGAGTTTTGTAGTGCCTACTAGAGGTTTGATATCAGCAGGGATGGAGTTATATACTCACATGAAACGGCTTGAAAATTCATGGGAAAATTAAAAACCCCCTTTCTTGAGGTTTTTATATTGAGACAGTGCTTGTAATGGACTCTTCTTATCATCCCACCTTTCTAAGAATGTAGAATGGAATGCTTGGAATGTAAGAATGGATCTAGAAGGGAAGTCTCTAAACCATTTCTTGGCTTCCCCATACAGGATTTGTGCAAATATTATCATCTTAACATATTCATAATCAACCTCTTCCATATCAATGAAGGCATCAAACCTGTCCACATGTTGTATGGTTGTGAAATTTCCCTCCCCATCATAAAAGGTAATTCTTTGGGAATAATTTAGAGGGAGGTCATGTAATGCAGCAGGAAAATCCAAAGGCGGGAATCTGGCCGCCATTTGTTTAGGTGGATTTGGAACTACAGGAGGTACTTGGAAGGCTGAAGGGTTTTGAACAACTGATGGGATATTAGGATGAAAGTTCTAAAAAGTAGGGTTTCTTGCACCAATTTTCTCAGAGTTTTCAAGGTTCTTCCAAAGAGAGTCAAGCGGATATGACTCTAACCTACTAGGATTTAATTATGGTCAATATGTTTTTGGTCTAGTGATAAGGAAGAAATGATGACATTCCATTAACACAGAGCACCAACTAGATGAGTTATGCATTAACTTTGGTAGAAACAATTTGTGAATATCTAAAACGATAGCCAGAGCATAACCAAGTATGAATTATGAAAAATATCACACACTTATATCAGATATGAAAGAAAACATAATGGAAATATTAACAAGAAGGACATGCACATAAATAAAATAAATCACATAATGTAACTAAGAAATATACGTGAATCTTTGCATTCAAAGGAAAGCATTCGGCTCTTCAACTTTTATTAAAGATGGATCTCAAAATTACATAAGGAAAAAGTCTCATGGGTTTTAAACCTTTCTTCCTTTGTTGAGGGTATACTTATAATGTATTATACCTATTGTAATCTCACCTGACAAGAAATCCAAGCACTAGAGAAGAGAAAAAGCATAGAGGAAGCACTTAGAAGCACAATTGAAAATCAAATAGTGCTAGAAACAGCCAAATTACAGAAGCAAGAGCGACAAGCACATCAGTGGGTGCAGCAAGCAATTCCAAGTTTAGAAAAATTAGACATCATCTGCCCATAGATGAAATGAATTTTTGAAAAAGTAGAGGAAAAGGACCAGTTTATGGGTCCTAACATGGAAAGAATAGCAGAACTTTCTATTCAAGAAAAAATGTCGATATTATCAAGTCTAACTACATTAACCATCGACATCCAAAAAGTACTACAAAGTTGGACAGAATTCCAACATCAGCTGGCAGTGACAGCTGAAGCAATTGTTGAAGTCTGTGTATAGAAGATACCAACCATCAGACTCCCCAGCCCATGAAGATCAAACACAGAAATAACTGCTTAGGACAGGCAAAGAAATTTTGATACCTCCCTGTTTCTTTGGGATGAAGAAACATTTTGTTTGTGAGGGAGATGTTGGAGGAGAAAATCAGTAAAGCCGACTAGAACTATAGTCAACTAAGTCGATCAGCCGACTAATTAGAGATTAGGTCGGCCACATAAGGTCATGTTGGTTGACCGAACTGACAGGTAGTTATTTGTAACTATTTTTTAATTCATATATATTAGGCTATTGAGCCAGATGAGAACTTGGTTCAGTTCTCTATATTGTATGGACCCTTTTGTTATAATATAATCTGTTATTCTGCCTACTTGTTCTTGTCTCTTGTTGCTGCTATGTATGTATACTTTTAATGTGTATTATTGGTAACCCTATGTGATCTGTGAGACTACAACATTGGTTCTGTTACTTGTAGTAAATGTCTGAGATGTATACAAGCAGATGATATCAGAATAGGTTATTAAGGACTGGTGGGAGCGTAAAATAGAAAACTACTTGCAAAATTACACACGAAGAAATAGATTAATGACTGCTTAAGCAAAGGAAAGGTTCTTTACTAAAACCCATGAGAAGTTTGTAGAATCAGTGCCCCATATTTTAAATAAACTCCTGGATGAAAAATCCGAAAGCGACTAAAGAACAATAGCTTCTAGAAAAACGGATTCGAGGGGGAAGGACAAACCTCTAGGAGTGGTTTGAAAATATCACCGACGAATTCTGCAAGGAACAAGCTATAGAAGAAAGAACTTCAGTGGAAACTATCAAGAAGAAATTATACACAGACCTCACCGAGCAATTCTTGTGTTCCTTACCGACCTTGTTGTTCAAGTTCTTGATACAGAAAGGAGTGGGTCATATCATTGAACCTCGTCCATTACTACGCAAACCACCACAAAACACTAACTAGGAGGAGAAACAAAAGAAGTGGGAGAATTTCATTGCCGAAAGGGAGTGGGAATACTTCCTAAGCAAGTAAATAGAACTATCTAGGCTTTCTAAAGCGTCGGTTAGGAAATGGGGGGGTAGTTGGTCATATGTCGGGGTAAAGTGGAGAGTATTCTAGTCGACCAAATAGATACCATTCACCAGCGATGAGAAATTGGACTAAAAAGGAAATCGAAAGGACAGTGTCACACAAAGGTATGGCGGACTTACAAAAAATAGAGAGGGAGAAGAGGCTGCAAAGAAGGGAAGAAAGAAGATAAATATCTATAGCGCTGCAAAGAGGAATGAGTACTTGGGTGATAGACCAAGAGAGAAATCCTCTATAGTCAGGTCATGACCGACAAGAAGAAGGCATGGAAGAAGAAGCATCCCCTATGGAAGAAGATTTTTGGATAGAGTAGTGAGAAGATCTCCAATTAGAAGTTCCCCAGGAGGTAATACCTCTATCTCCAACGAATCTAAGTGCCAAGATACAAACCATTGTTGAAAAGGACCTCATACTAAGAGCTGGTGACTTTGGTATATGGAGCTGACTAGACGACAAGAGAAACGATGATAATCATCTACTTATTCGTCAACCAGAAGAAGGAAATTGGGTCACACTTCAAGCATTACCCTCCAACCAAAGTATCCACTTACTTTACCTGACACACGAAGGAGCATCCCCCCTGCCAAATACAACTTTGGAAGATACAAAAAATTTGGAGCTGCAGACAAATAATTACAGTTGGACATTGACAGGCGAACTCGACCCCGATCGACTGCTTGTCGAAGAAAAAACGACAACTAAGATAACCGATGAAAATGAGAGTTTTGTCGATAATAGTTCTACACAAAGAAATAAACAAAACATCCCACCACCACCCCCACCGCCACCTCTTGAAGAAGACAGTGATAGTGACTCCGACATGGGTCACGGGTCAGCACACATCCCTCTATATGAGGGTGACGAGGATCCCAGACGACATTTTTTTGTCTACGAATCGACATGGGAGGAAAACCAAGTCACAAATGAGGACAGACAGATGGTGCAGTTTACTGGTGACTTAAGAAAAAGGGCATTAAGATGGTATATGACCTTTTCTTAAAGAACCCTTGGAGAAACCAAAGCGGAAGTCAAAGCGCAATTTTTATCATTCTTTAAAACTCTAGATGCAAAACATATGGTAGATAAGAAATTGAAGACAACATCACAAAATTCAGGAGAAATTGTTCACGACTACGACAAATGCTGGAAAGACCTTCTCAGCAAATTGGATTATGTCATTGATGAGCAACTATTAATCCAGTGGTTTCTTGCAGGTCTAGCATAGAAAATTCGTCGACACATAAGTCCGGACACATTCAAAACTTATGAAGGTGCACTTACTAAATCTCTACAAGTATAAATGGATGAATATATTCTAGTATACCCCATGGATCATAGACTGGAGGAACAGCTTGAGATCGTGCAGAAATAATTAAAAGAGCTAAACCTTAAGAATCGGGATATCTAGTGCATGAAATGTTCAATGACCGGACATTCAAAAGACAACTATCGACAGGATATTAGCTGAGAGGACATTTGATTTGTGCAAACAAAGTGTTTTTGTGACATTTTCCAAGACCATGGCGATCACACAACAAAATATTTCCCGTTTAACATGAAAAACGGCAAAGCATCTTGGTGCACTATCTGTGAAACAAAGAATCACGCCACAGCCGACTACCATCTAAACCTAAAAAATCGACAAAACTATCACGCAGTCTACCAGAATAATGTAGTCGCATAGAACAATGAACAATGAAAGAATGCACAAAACAACCAAAATAATCGAAGATACGAAGGTCGTCGATACGAACGCCACTTTGACAACGGATGTGGAGGATATGGAAGTCGAGGTCAATTCTCCAAGAATCGAGACAACCGACCACGTTGGCCCATCCAATGTTTCACATGTTACAAGGACAGGATTGACCTAAAATTCTGTACTAGTTGTGGAGTAGGGGATCACTCATTAGAGGATTACCCTACTATTCTTAAAATAATAAATAAGAAGAAAAATGTTAATGTCTTGTCGTGTGTGCAAAAACATGATATAATAAATACAAATAATTTGCATATAGTAACTCGACAAGGGACAAAAATTGGGAATGATAACCCACGAATAAGCAAAATTAAAGAAAAGAATGTTTATCCTGACCCAGTTAAAGAAAAACAAATATATAAATATGCAACAAATGTATTTCAAGAATTTGCCCGACAAGAAGAAGCTGATGACAACCGACATAACACAGTAAAAGAGTTAATACACCTAGTACAAAAAGATAAAATAGTATCTCAATTCATCGACTTGCTGTATAAAATAAAACACAACAAAAACACCGAAAAACAAACAAAGAGTATTTGCAGTCTAAACCAAAAAGATAAAAGTGATGCCGACCCACTTGTCAACCTAGAAATTGAAGGATACCATGTCCGACAAGTCGTGCTCGATTTCAGATCACAGGTAAATATTATGACTCGAGACACATGGGAACAGTTAGGTAGACCTCAATTATACGAGTCAGGCATATACCTGAAACTAGTCGACTAAGGCCTAATTGAACCAATTGGAGTCTGGAAAAATGTCGACACAACAATAAAAGGAATATCGACCAAAGTCGACTTTGAAATTATTGACCCTAAGGAAGGATCCAGCTCCTTCCCAGTGTTAGTAGGTCAACCTTGGGGGAGAAAAATGAAATCCTCGATATCCTTAGACAAAGAAAGAATAAAATTAAAACGGAATGGACAAAAATTCATTGTACGTATTCATCCATCCCAAGGAGAACCTTGGATAGAACCAATTGATGAAGAAGTTGACATCCGACAACTATATCAAATATATAATAATGAAGATTACACAGAACCTAATATATATGGTGAAATTTACTTAGGAAACCAAAACTCAGTAGGATACAATTCAGACACATAACTATATGATTGGGAGGTTGAAAACTATGAAACAAAAGCAAGAGGATGCTGGACCATTAAAAAAGTATAAAAGAAACCAATCAGACAATGCTTTATGGTGTCCATCATCCCAAAAATATTTGAGAAGAAAACTAGGGAATATCCTACCTTGAAACCAACAAATATAAATATCACAAAAATCCCAAGATATAAAGAAAGAGAATCACCAGTTATGCACATAGAGAAAGTATCTAGGAACATTGGTGAACATGGAAAACTACAAAGCTTAGTGGAAACTTTTACAGGACAAGCTGCTAGATGGTGGGATACCCATCAATCAAGACTGTAGACATGGACAACAGCTTCAACTTATTTGTATAAATATTTGGAGGGAAGAAGTTAACCAACCAAGCTCAAATACCTATATTTACCCAAGGACAAGATCCAGAAAACCACATAAAAACATGTGAAAAAGAATGGAGAAGACTTGGATATAAATATGAACATACATGGCCACACCTATTCCCATCAACACTCTCTGACTTACCAAACAAATGGTACAAAATGGAAGAAGCTCGAGGTGAAACATTCCTACGGCATGAACTCAAAGAGAATTTTATCAAAGATTTCAACTTTGTACCCCAAAATGAGAATTTGGTTGAAACAGAAAAACAGATCAAAGCATTTGTATAACCAACAGAAAACAAAACCCTAAAACATGACCTACCAACAAAAAAATGCAATAATATACAAATCAGGACAATTCCACAATCAACAAGACTACAAATGGAAAATGAAAAGTCAGAAGAGAAAAGCTTTAGATGGAAATCAAACCATGCCGAAACAACAAAACCAATTCGCACAGTACTCAAAGTCAAGACAACTGACAAGGAAGACATCGACCGAATGACTGCAGTAGACTTTCCTGCTACATTTTCACAGTTTAAAGAAGGGAGTCAACTAATCAATGAGACAAAAGCCCCTGAATGGTTAGATGCTAAAGTGAAAATCAACCTGATGTTTGACATGTAAAGAAAAGACCATATAAACTAGCTCATAAATACAAAGAGATAGTCAAGAAAGAGATTGATAACATGCTTATAGCAGGAATTATCTACCCTATTGACCAATCAAAATGGGCAAGTCCAATGGTTGTTCAACCAAAGAAACATGATCCAACCAAGCTAAGGATCTGTATCAACTTCAGAGAACTCAATAAAGTTACATTAACAGACCCATTTCCAACTCCTTATGCAGATGAAATCTTAAATGAGGTCATAGGACATGAATGCTACTCATTTACAGATGGATTCTCAGGTTATAATCAAGTACCAATAGCTAAGGAAGATCAGAAAAATACAACATTCGTATGTGAATTTGGCTCTTTTTCTTACAGGTTCATGCATTTTGGACTTAAAAATGCACCTACAGTATTTTCAAGGATTGTGGTTAAAACATTTCAGGAGTGCATTTACAAAACAATGGCAGTATATTCCAACGATTGGACAATATACTCTACACTGAAAGACCATTGTAAATGGCTAAGGATTATGTTGGAATGATGTCGACAAATATAGTTATCTTTGAACATCAAGAAGTGTATATTTCTGACCCCCATAGGGATATTGTTAGGACACATTATCTGTAAAGAAGGTATTAAAGTTGACTTTGCAAAAATAAAAATCATCCTCGACTTAAAACCACCGATGAATCCAAAACAAGTCAGGGTACTACTTGGTCATACAGGATATTATAGAAAATTCATAAGACACTATTTAGATATGACATACCTACTGGAAGAACTGCTAAGAGAGGATCAGGAGTTCGAATGGACAGAGGAGTTAAACATATCATTTGAAAAGCTAAAAAGAAAGCTAGTCGAAGCACCCATACTAAGGTTTCCAAACTGGTCGACTAAATTCCATGTACACATCGACGCATCAGGCCTAGCAATAGGAGCAATACTAACTCAGCCAGGAGATGATGGAATGGACTACCCTATAGTTTACAGTAGAAAAAAACTAAATAAAGCTGAAAGAAACTATTTGACAATAGAAAGAGAAGCATAGGAATGGTCTTCACACTACAAAAATATTGACACTACCTACTAGCTAATCCATTTATCTTTTACACTGACCACCAAGCACTAAAATACCTAGTAAATAAGCCTCTACACCATGGAATAATTTGTCGATGGCTACTTTTATTCCAAGAATTCAAATTCAAATTCATCGTCATACCAGGTAAGTTAAATGTTGGTCCCAACCATCTATCTAGAATCGACACATGAGAGGAACCAACAGGAGTCAAAGATGACTTACCAGATGCACATCTATTTCGAATAGAAGCAGTCCTAGCAGAATTGGAGGAAATAGCACAGTTCTTAGAAAATGGGCAAGCACCATAAGGCATGAATACGAAGAAGAAACAGATCTTAGCCATGAAAGATGCACCTTATAGCCTCATAAATGGATTCCTATATAAAATGGGTTTAGATGACATCCTCAGAAGGTGTGTACTGGAACATGAAAGAAATAATATTATGCAGGAAGCACATTACGAACCTAATGGAGGACATTTCCAAGTAGACAAAATTGCAAATAAAATCCAACAATCAGGGTTGTGGTGGCTGACACTTTACAAAGACTGCAAAAATTTTGTAAGCCAATGTGACAGATGTCAACGACTAGGTCGACCCCTACCTAGTACAGAATTTCCATTGATATCAGTAAACCCAAGTTTGACATTTGAAATTTGGGCTATCGACTTCATAGGACCATTTCCCATAACAACAAAAATAACAGGTGCAAGGTACATAATAACTGCAGTTGAGTACGTAACCAAATGGGCAGAATCAAAACTAGTCGACACATGTTCCAGCGAGGTAGCTGCTAAGTTTATCTATGAGAATATCATTACCGAATTTGGATGTCCTCTAACCCTAATCAATGACCAGGTAACACACTTCATTAATAAAACTATTAAAACATTAACATATTAGTTCCAAATTGACCACCATCGGAGTACAGCTTACCACCCTCAGTCGAATGGAGCAATTGAAGCATTTAAAAAAACATTAACAAAAGGATTAACAAAAATATGTAACACCGACAAGGACGACTGGGATGAAAAGATACCTACAGTACTATGGGCATACAGAATAGCATACAAGTGTTCAACTGACCAAGCACCATTTTGACTAGTTTATGGACAAGAAGCAGTAGTTCCACTACACTTTCGACAACAGACACCTATTATTGCAGAGATTTTACATGTCGATGTTGAACAAGGAATAAAGGACCAACTGCTGCAAATAAGTAAACTAGAAGAACGCCGACTAATCACAATACAACATCAAGAACTCCAGAAACAACAACAAAAGGCATGGCACGATCGAAACATCAAAAACAAAAACTTGTCGGTGAGAGACCTTGCCTTACTATACAATAGTTGGGTAAAAGGAAAACCCAAAAAGATACATATAGAATGGATGGGACCCTATGTTGTCGAAGACATACATGCCAACGGATCAGTCCGACTAAGGACGTTACAAGGCATAGTATTTCGAAAACTTATTAACGGTGCCCGACTAAAATGGTACAGAAACTAAACAACTCTGCCTAAAAAAAAACATATAACGACCATAATGGTTAAACAAAATCTATACAAATCTGAAAATCCAAAAAGCAAAATAGATCAAAATACATAAAGAAGTATGACAGGGAATCACCACTATGTCAATCGACATCATGCCCATCGACCAACGACCTCGACAGTCCGATGGCGCATTCATGAATATGAGCGCCAAAACCAAATCACTATTAACGCAAACTCAAGTGTTCATGATGGACCATCACGTCTGCCATTAATACACCCATCGACAAAAACATCAAACGCATCAACTATAAATATTAAACCGCCAAAGGATCATCTATCGCATTCAAACAGAGAGAGCAACTTAGCAACCAAGTGATTGAAAGCCAAGAATACCAAAGTAAAATCAACCAGCAGACCGACAAGATGGCACCAAAACAAACCAGAGCTGTAGCCAAGGCCAAAGAACTACATACTGTGGAGACACCATTAGTAAGGACATTAAAGAACATCAAGAATGCTAAGGTCCAGGAGAGCTCATGGACAAAATTATGGGCTGAGATAAAAGAATGGGCTTATGTCAACAAAAATCCTACCGTAGTTGCAGAGAAAATCAACCTTAGTACCATTATAAACTACATCAACGCACCGCTCATGGCCAGTTTTGGAGGCACAAAGGAAATGGCAGTGAAATTTATCATAAGCCGGTACCACAACAGCAGATTTTACTTCAACAGAATGGTCGTTATCTCTTGCGAAGTAATCTACAAACTGACAGGACTATCAAACCAAGGTGAACCAGTACCAGTCGGTATAAAAGAAGGACTGGTCGAGGAGATAACATGATAAGCATTAGGAAAAAACTCCAAAGGGCTAATGATTAGCCAAATACAAGCTCGAATGCCGCAAATAGTGTCCAAAATCATAGTCGTTGCACTTACACCAACAGGTCAAGGAAGCGACCTCAAACTGGATATGTTAGAGGCAGTGGATGCCATTACCGACACAGGGAAAATATACAGATGGGTTGAGTATTTCATCGGCATGCTCAAAGGCATATGTGAAAAATGTCAGGAGTTAGGGGGGATTATAAGGTTCCCATCCCTCATGATATGGATATTCATGTACTCCTTGTGCCCTTTCAGGGACAAACAATTTCAAGAATCAACAAAATTCCATATGTGGAGATTCAAACCATTCTCCCAAAATGGAACAATGAAGGAACTAGCAAAAGGAAAAGTGTTGTTAGAAAACTGGTTCCAACAGCTCAAAGTCCACACAACTAGATGGAGGGTGCCCCAGAAAATCTGACAAAGTCTGCCCAAAAATGCCCATATCCAGTTAGAACTCGACCATACCATGGTGTACTACATGCAGGGTGCCAAGACAAAGGCCAAGACTCTCGACTACTACCCAACAGTCGAAGATATTTTCCAGGAGCTAGCTTGATAGTCAGGTACAAAACTATCGATACCAGCAAGGGAAAAAGAGATAGACCTATCGGTAGAAGAGCCGCTGATGGACCAGGAAAAAGAATAAGATTGTGAGCTCAGCTTATACATCAGCAGATTTGTGTCGGAGGAGACACCAGTCAAAAGCACTGGTTGACTGAAAATTGTAATCAAACCACCACTGGCACAAAGGGGAGAGACAAAATGAGAACAGCAGGTAACCAATCTAGCTGAAGAAAGCATTGTCTCGACTCAAGACCCAAGAGGAGAGATAGATACTAAAAACCCATTTTATGCTATCACCAAGGAAAATATACGCAAATCGTCAAAGGAGATAGCAGCATCAAGAAAAAGAAAAAGAAATCAAGAACAGGAACAGGGGAAGGGTAAGCGCAAGCTTATCATTGCAGAGTCCTTAGAAGATGAGGAGGAACTAGAAGCTACAGCATGTGACATTATAGAGGATGCCATAGTAAACAAAGTTTCGGTGGAAACCTAGTTCCAGAAATTTGTCAAAGCAGGGGCACAACAATGTCGGCCGAAGAAGGTGCAAAGCACAAATACGTCGACAGCCGAAAATGTTGTGGATCTCATATCTACACCTCCACCCCCGTCCCCTACCAAAATAACACAAGAGCTAATTCCAGAACCTCCTTCCATAAGCCCACTCGACATATGCAAGAATTCTATGCCAGAAAATTTGAAGGAAAGGTTCAACTGAGATAGAGACCTCCAGGCATATATTGAAAAACTGTTGGAGCTACTTACCTCGGTACAAAATATCTCCACCAAAAGTCATCTATTTGAAGTTGGCGGGTCTAGACTACCTGCTCCTCAACCTGGCCAAGTATCCTAGAGACCAAGGACTATGGCAGTCATAAGCTCGATGTTTCAAAGAAGCCCTAACAAAGAAGTTGTTGTGGTCGCAAGTCGGACTACATCTATCATCCCGACCGACCCCGAACCCCACCCACCAGCCTCTGAACCAACCAAAGATGAGGAAGGAGAAAATATGGAGGAAACAAATTGAGAAATCAACCAACTATTCTCTGACCTTCAGGAAGATTCACCCCCTCAGATCCACGACCTGTCACTCAACCATACCCCCACCAACCCAATCACACACGACCATTCACCATCACCATCACCACCACCCCCCAACCCAGAACCTGTACTCAAACCAACTGCACCAAAACCACCTCTACCGAAACCATTAGCGCCAACCGCATCCACATCTGGACCCTCTTTATCCAACCAACCAGATGCACAACTAGCTGCAGCAGTCATCCAACCGACCCAACCAGAAGTACCATCAACCACTACTAGCCAGCAACCAGACAGTCCAATTTTGACTCTTGCAAGTACACAGGTGCCAAATTAAGCAGAGCAGCAAAAGCACAAAAAGAAGAAGGACCATCAAGGACAGACAACAATGGTCCATATCAGTCAACTTGGGTCAACCACTGCAGTCGATGCAACCAAGCTGGAGGATGGAGAATTAGGGAAACTTTTGGAAACACTGGAAATCGAAGCAAAGACAACGAGCCAGAACAGACGTAAGGAGCTCGACGATAACAAAAAAGAACAAGTTGAGTTCCTTAAAAAATGCAAAAACCTTATGCAGTTTATGCTACCAGGACCGACAGAGGCCGACACCAACAAGCCGCTAGAAAAATCTTATTAGTTGTTTGAGAGTGTGGTGTCAATGCTACAGGCACAGATGTAGGACACAAGACAGGAGCAGAAAGAAGAAACAGCTCAACTATTGATGCAACAGCATATAGCTTTTTCAAAAGCATACAAGGTACTGCAAGATCACATGGAGGAGTCAGTCATTACTGAAGAAGTACTACGAGACTGGCCTGCTTATTATGGGAAAGTCTATCAGCAAACTCGGCAGACCCGACAAGAAATCCAAGCGCTGGAGAAGATAAAAAGCACATAGGAAGCACTTAGAAGCACAATTGAAAATCAAATAGTTCTCAAAATATCCAAATTACAGAAGCAAGAGAGACAAGCACATCAGTGGGTGCAGCAAGCAATTCCAAGTTTAGAAAAATTAGACATCATTTTTCTGTAGATGAAATGACTTTTTGAAATAGTAGAGGAAAAGGACCATTTTATGGGTCCCAACATGGAAAGAATAGCAAAACTTTCCATTCAAGAAAAAATGTCGATATTATCAATTCTGACAACATTAACCATCGACATCCAAAAAGTACCGCAAAGTTGGACGGAATTCCAACATCAGCTAGTAGTAACAGCTGAAGCAATTGTCAAAGTCTGTGTACAGAAGAGACCAACCATCAGACTTCATAGCCCATGAAGATCAAACACAGAAATAACTACTTAGGACAGGCAAATAAATTTTGGTACCTCCATGTTTCTTCAGGACAAAGAAACGTTTTGTTCATGGGGGAGATGTTGGAGGAACAAGTCGGTAAAGCCAACTAGAACTATAACCGACTAAGTCGATCAGCCAACTAATTAGAGATTAGGTCGGCCACATAAGGTCGTGTCGGTTGACTGAACTGACAAGTAGTTATTTGTAACTGTTTTGTAATTCATATATATTAGGTTGTTGAGCCAGATGAGAAATTGGTTCAGTTCTCTGTATTGTATGGACCCTTTCGTTATAATATAATAAGTTATTCTGCCTACTTATTCTTGTCTCTTGTTGCTGCTATGTATGTATGCTTTTAATGTGTATTATTGGTAACCCTATGTGATCTATGAGATTACAACAATACCCCGGATACCAACCCCAAAATAAGGTCAAAATTAGTTACAACTTGAGAAACAAACTTCAAACAAACTCTAACGTGGTACATTTGCCACGATTTACATAAAATAGAAAATATGGGGGTAACGTGCACAATCGATTTAAAACAGTAATGCATCCTCAGGATTCTGGCTCACTTGATCATTCTACAGCTATCTCTTTGATCCTCGTCACACTTGGGCATTTCTTCATTGGTGCAACTTGTATTTACTTTTCCCAGAATTTTCAATTATCTTCCATTGATCAATAGGTGGAAAATCCAGATTGATCATCTCCTTAGCTAATACCCTGAGCTCCACTTTTTCTGAATAATAAAATTATGGAGATTTTGTACACGTAACCTTGAAGTCGAACAACATCTCTAAATCTCCATCCAATTTATCAATCACTGCTATTCCAGAGAAATATTGTTGTTGCATGTCGTCAAAATGCATGTGATCTAATCTGCAACTAATTAATCTTTCATTATACTCCTTCTGAGACCACATTCCTCCTTTCTCTTCCAAAAATAAAGGAAGTCCTCTTTTGAACAAAGGATTAAACAATTATATGAATCCCTTAATTTGATGATGTGTAACATCAATTTTTGCTTGAGCGGTTTCTAAATGATGATATTTATTCACCACTTCTCTTTCCCACACGATAACTAAGATCCTATCTTGAATATTTGCTTTCCTTATTTCCTCTTTTGTCAAACTGTTCAAAAAACTGATTGCATTATGAGTTGTGTCTATGGGTTTTTTATTTAATACCTGCTTTACCATCAAGACAATTTGTCTAGCTGATTGTGTAACAATATCCTTGTCTAGAATAAAATCCAAATAATATTAGGATTATTAATCTTCCCTTGATCAAAATGTCTATTAGATTAATTTATCCTAAATTAGGAGTTTTAATTAAATAATTAAGTCCACTAGTACCATTGGGTCCACATGGCCTAATGGGGCCACATGTACCAGTTACTAGAGTGTGGGGAACACTTCTAGAAGCTAACTGACACTAACTGCACTTGCATGCATCATTTTAGGCACCTCCTAGATTAATCCCTACATTTTAGGATCCAGTGGGAGTCCTGTCACCAACCTGCTTCAGTCAGTTGGAGTTGGAACTAGTTAAACTTAGTAATTTCTAGTTACATTTAGTTATATCACAATCACTTCGATTAGTGCTAGTTATGCATGGTTGCATGTGGATTAGGCATCTCTTCTCACCGACCACTTTAGTTAGACTTAGTTAACTATTTATTACTGATTGTGTGATTTGTTTAGACATCTAGAGTAAACAATTTGGACTCCAATATTGATTGAGAGATCCTGAGTTAGCTAGTCAGTTAGGTACAGTCACATCCAGTTGGTATATTCGAATTATTTCCTAATGGATTTGAATTATTACTTATGTAAACTATTGTAACATCGAATTTAATTCATGGCAATGATACTGTAATTACGTGAGCTATACTCATCGATTTCCTGTGTGGTATGTTTTGTTCAGTGTGTCTATTCATTCTCCTTTTACTGCAACAATAATATTTGACTCATTACTTGAAGAAATAAATGGCACAACAATTTTAAAATGGCATCAGATCCATCTCAAGAAGGATTCATGTTTGTTTCTCTCCTTTGAAAACCAAAAGCAACTATATTTCCACATAAGTCCCCAAGATTGTCTTGCTTCCTCTTAATTTATTCAAAGTGGCAGTGTAGGCGTGACAGACCCCAAGAAAGTGTTCATGTTGAGAGGAAAGGAGTGATTCTAACATATTTCGAATGTTTTAACGTTTTGCAGTGAAAATCCATAGGTGCTACGTAGCTTGTGTAAAGATGTGTGTTTTTAAAGCAGGAGAATTATGGATTCTCTACATTCTACTCCTCAGATCCTTACACCCTTCAATAATCTTGATTGGAGGGAAGATATGCATTTGGCCTTGCACAAGATTGGATACTATAGGATAATACTTGGAAGATAGGTTGATCCCCATCAGCCATTTGAGAAGAACAAGTTTATGAACTGCTTAGATGAAGCTTTTGGTTATTCTGCACTCGTATATCCAGAGATATCCTCTTCCACCTTGGAGGTTTGAGGACACCCAGAGAATCGTGGGAGAAGCTTGAAGACTTGTTTGGAAAGAAAGATGAGCTTCGGGGACACCTCTTGGAGAATGAGTTGCTAGCCTTACATCCCAACAATTCCGAAATAGTAGAGCAATTATTTACTAAATTCAAGTCTCTTACACTTCAATGTAGACAGTGTGGAATAGAAATAAAGGATGAGAAAAAATTTCTTTCCGTTCTCAGCAAAATCGACCCATAGTATTCTGTATTTGTCTCAATATTCCATTTGAAAAGGGATTCCTTTCCATATTGGAAAATTCCTACACTTGATTCCTTTTTTGAGTCCTTGATAAAGGAGAAAGAGAAGTTTATTCAAATGGGAGTCATCAATACCTCCAAACATCAAGCTCTCCTAGTGACCAACTCTTCCAAAGCGTAAACCAAAGTGAAATCAAAGAAGAAGGAGCCCAAAGTAGCTAATTCAAAGCCTAAACAGAATCAGTAGACATCAAAAGGAGCCTCTGACTCTAAGAAGAAGAAGTTTGAAAAGAAGATATGTCCCTATTGTGCAGAGGGTTTCCATATTGAATATAATTCTATGAAGAAGAAGATTGATCAAATGTCTGCTCTCCTCAAGCAGCATACCATTACTCTCCCACAAGGAGCAAAGAAGGCTGATGAAGAACCATAGACAGAAGAAGATGAAAGGTGTCATGCTTTGAAAGCTAGACTTACTCAGTATACAACATACATAATTTATTTTGGAGCATCCAACCACATGGTTTCCTCCAAACAATCCTTCTCGGCCCTCACACTGTCAAAGGGGTCTAATATTCACAAGGAAGATGATTCCCAGATTCTAGTAGAAGGAAGGGGCTCAGTCAGAGAAAAGCATGGTGAGTTCAAGAATGTCCTCTATGTGCCCTTCCTTGCAGATAAATTGTTGTATGTTTATCATATGACTCGTACAGGCTCTCCCAAGAGAGTTACATTCGCTTTAGAAACAGTTGAGATCACGAAAAAGGCCACTGGACAGCTCATAGCAAAAGGTATTGAAAATAACTCCACTAAAGCTTATGAGTTCTCACATTTCTTACATGTCTCTCTTCCTACAACTTTATTGTCTCATGCTAACAACACCAGCAATATTTGGCATGAGATATTTGGTCATCTCAATTTCAAATATATTCAGGAACTCCATAATGATAAAATGGTTGAATGTTTTCCTTCCATCCAAACTTCCGATGGAGTTTGTGCTGGTTTCTTGGTAGGTAAGCATACAAAGAAGAGGTATGATGTTGGGAAGTCACATAAAGGTGCCTCTATACTTTATTTGATACATAGTGATTTAGTTCGACCTATTCCCACAAACTCCATTAATGGTTACAGGTATTTCCTCACCTTTATTGATGATTGTTCTAGGTACTATTGGATCTACTTCATGAAACAAAATCAGAATTTTTTGATACTTTTAAAGTTTTTAAGGCTATGGTTGAGAACAGATTCAGTAATAAGATCAGGTTTATAATATTTGACAAAGGAGGAGAGTACATCAAAGGAGACTTCCATAATTTATGTGAATTGGAGGGGATTTGAATGGAACACTCAATTCCATACACACCACAGCAGAATGGTGAGGCTGAGAGGAAGAACAAATCATTGAAGGAGATGGCAATATGCCTTCTCCATGCCAAGCATATTCCTCCTTCTCTTTGGGATGAAGCTGTTAACTGTGCTTCATATTTGTAGAATAGAGTGCCTCATAAATCAGTGGTTTAGGCCACTCCATTTGAAGCACTACATGGGAATAATCCCAATGTCTCTCATCTGAGAGTTTTTGGTTCCAAAGTTTGGTCCAAAATACCACTTGACAACAGGAAGGCCTTCCAAGCCCAAAGTAGCGAATGCATTATGCTGGAATATGTAGAAGATACAAAATATTACAAATTGATGGAGGTTGTAACCAGAAGATGATTCATTGAAAGGAGTGTTCAGTTTGAAGAAGATCATTTCTATGAAACACCACCATCAGCGGCACATGAAGGTATAACAATTTCTCCTCCTATTTTTGATGCTGATGATTTGCTACATGTTTCAGATTAAGATGAAGAACATCAAATCCAACATGATCCTGTTATTGAGACTTAATATCATGAGATTCTATATCTAGAACCAGTATCCATTCCAAATCAAAATCCTAAGCCTAGATGGGCTCAAAAGCTCCTAGATGCACCTGGAAGTAGTGCTGGAGATTCAGAATACAAAAGAAGAACAAGGTCCCAGTGTCAAAATGAACATGTTGCACTATACCTCATAGATTCACTCCCTACAAATTGGTGCAACAAGGTTCCAGGTCGGTGCTACTTGATGATGGTGAATGATCAGCTACATGGCCCACAAAAGAATAAACTTGATCATTCTCTACCTTCACCACCAGAAGAAACATAGAGAGTCATCAATTCAGAAGAACATTGAGAGGTCCACATGCACAAATTCAAGATGTTGCTAAACATATGGACCATGCTGCTACATAGAGATGCAATTTGGAGCATTGTTTTGCTCAAGTTAGTTTTCTAAGGAGGAATCTTCTTTCTTCTAAAGATAGATCGAATTTTCCTATTTCTGCTTATTTTGAGGGGGGGTTTCCCATGAGGTTTTCCCATGTTTCCTCGGTTGTATTAAGAAGGATTATATATTTTAGATTGTATTTGGGTGACTTATGGCCTTGTTTCCAGGGCCCACAGTTGTCCAAGTTAGGATTCATGGGGGGTGTTAGGATTATTCATCCTCCCTTGACAAAATTGTCTATTATATTAATTTAAACTAACTTAGGAGTTTTAATTAAATGATTAATTCCACTAGTACCATTGGGTCTACATGGCCTAATGTGGCCACATGTACCAGCTACTAGAGTGTGGGGAACACTACCATAGGCTAACTAACACTGACTACACTTGCATACATCAATTTAGGCACCTCCTAGATCAATCCATACATTTTAGTTGCCACTGGGAGTCTCGGCATTGTTAACACTCCGTTTGAAACAGTCGATTTAGAGGCTCGATAGAGTTCAAGGAAGGTTCCATTCCTTTAAAACATTATGTGAACACCATTCAGGTTATCAGAGGTGCATGGTCCACGTTTTAGAATCGTCAGACGATGAAGAGAGATCAATCTACGGTGATAGACTCTCCCGGAGGTAAAAGCTCACGGCAGCAAGGATGATAGATATAGGCATCATAACCCAGCGATCCAGGATCACAAGGAAGAAGAGAAACGATAGATCATAGTTTTGGCCCAAGACGCATGAGAATGGTCGAAGTTGGCTTTAACTGAGTCCATTAAAGTGGGAAAACATATGGAAGGCCGAGATCAAGACAAATCCCATTCAATGGCCCGAAACAGTTTCGTTGAGCGAACATGCTCAATGGAAGGAGCTTTTCCAAATCGTGAAAAGGTTAAAAGCTAGAAAAGTTAAATGATGGAGATGAAATCAGAAGTAAATCTACGATCCCAACCAATTTCGCAAATCAGACTTATGTATATAAAGTCCCAATTTCAAATCACGAAAAGGGGTACTGGCCATTAACATCGATGGTCACGACAAAGGAGGGAATGGATCTATGGTCAAGGTTCTTTTCACAATCTGAACCAACACGGATAGTGTCATGAGCCCGGTTCGCAAAGAGGTGGTAGGACCCACTCAGATCGATGGTTGCATGAAGGGGTCGATCCTGATGGATGGATAAGAACACGTCATGATCCAAAGATGCCCATTATATTAAGAAAGGTGAAAGTGGAGGCCGAGGTAAAGAAACATGGATGGTGGATGTGAAAGGTTCCCCCCCAAATCAGAGGGATAAGGAGGTTTCCATGCTGCAGGTATCACATCCAATGCAGAGATGACAAGGGAAAATATGCCCATACGTGTAATATGCCTCCCGGTAGATTGGTTGATTCCTGGACTCCATTTTTAGTGTGCGCACAGGTGAAATCATCCCTGTGGTAGAGTCACATTATGTTTCCTACATTACAGGTGAAATCATCCCCGTACAAAGGAGAAAACCATTATGTTTCCTACATCATAGAACGAGAAGGCATGGGAGCATATACTTCATGAGCCTTGTGGCATGGATCAGTTGTATGAGGTGGCATCCAAAAATACTTCCCACAGCAGACAATAAGGTGCCACAGCTGATGAAATGATAGGACTAGATCCCCAGCAGGTAAAGGATCACTCTGATCACACCCTCACACATGCTGATACCAAAAAACACTCGATGGTAGAATGTGCAGGAATGTTGACCAGTCATTGAGAGGGTCAGTCTCGAAGCCTTATATATATTGATTTCAAAACATTGGGAGTAAGTTAACATATCTCCAGGACCTGCGTTTCTACTTCTTCATGAATCTACAAAATCCCAAAGAGTTTGGAGATGACGATCTGGTTCAAAAATCTTTACCATCTGGGGGTGCTGATGGTTGGTGAGAAAATTTCCACACTCACCCGCCACTTGGCATTGTATGCCAAGGATGACACTAGTCATCAGGGCCCAGACGTGAATAATTTTGAGAGATACACCCGCCTTCAGACACCTTCACCCCCAACAACGCGATGCTGGGACACTTACTCCCCATAAGTGTTTTTCCAGGAACCCCTGATACCATCACTGCCCCCAAAGCCTCCATAGAAGGATACAGTCTTAGATTGCTCCCTATATAGGCATTTGTTTGGACGAGAGTATCAGGGGTCTAAAGCCCGCATAGCCATGTTTGTGAAGTACACTTACCGAGGGTGATGGGGCTGGTGTAGATATGATACACTTTATTGCCTATCGGAGAGCCCACCTAGCTGAGAGTGAAGAGTACAAGAATGACAAGCCACCAAAAAGGCTTGCCTCATCCAGAAGAAACGCTGCCCTTCTTTTGGACCCCACGTCCAACGGTGTTACCCAAAGAAGAAAGAGGTGGTAGATGAAGTTGAGTAGGGGAAAGTTACAAACTGCCCTGCTGGTGTGCACCCACATAGAAAGCTGCATTTGAACATGGTGGAAACACATGCTTCGGACAGAGAAGGACACATCATACTCATAATCCATAATAGCGGCTGAGCACATCAAGCTGACACTCAGGCCAATTACACCCACAAGCTCCATAATGTTTGTTTATATTTGTAAAATGTGGCAATAGCTCCACTCTCTATACTGTTAATGCATGATTGTGACTGGAAACAGTTTCTTAGGTTTGTTTCAGAGAATAATCTCAGCACTGAAGTATTATAAATACAATCCCAATAAGGGGAAAAAGAGTTAGCTAGGGGGTTGGGAAACCTTCAAGGGCTGAGGTTCTCTGTTGTAAAATAAGATCTGGTGCACGTGTTATGAATAAAATTGCAGAGGAAGAGTTGTTTCTTAAGATGGAGATTCATGTGTCATTGCTTCTTTCAATACGTATTTTCTTTACATGAAATGTGCATCCTGTCTTCATTCTAGTTTGTTGATTTCTTTCATGTCTGTAACTCAGTGTATAATAGTTTAGAATTCATACATGCTATGCTCCGCCTGTTGTTTCAGAAATTTATCAATTTTTCTTCTATAGTCACATGGAATTCATCTTGTTGGTGCTCCACATGATGGGTTGTTCTCTCTCATCCCCTAACCACCCGCTAAATATCTCCTGATTGCGAGATCGACAGCTATCTTGCCTCTGTTTGCAACCCCACGCCATTCTTTTCCTCATGCAAATGTTCCCTACTTGGGTTTTTGACTCCATTGCCAATGGTCCCTTGCCCTGATAATCCCACCTACATCTCACATTAATATACTTTGTCCCATTTCAGGAGTCTGGCCTCCTGACCATCCTTGATTGAATATCTTACGCAGAGTAAATTTGAAGACAAGCGAGAGATCCCTCTCTGACTGCGCAAGGCCGGAGGTGCAGTCTAAAGCAGTTATGCTGTTACCCGAGAGCAAGCCTTCCTTCAACCTTTGGGCTCAATCCCGGTGCTAACAAACTGGCACCATTTCCGGGGATGAAATTGAAGATCCTCCCTATGAAAAACGACATGGTTTTAGATTTGGTTGTTGATGGTGAACAATGATCTGACATCAAGAAGGTTAAGCACTTTTTCACCTGGCGACTCCACACTCTTGAAGGGTTCATACTTCAGCGACTCCACTGGTGGTACGACCCAGAAATCAAATGGTCAGAAAAAGACGGCCAAGCTCCGTCCAAAAAAATGAACCCCTTGTAAGGCTTGAGAATGCATGGTGAAAGGTTAAGATGCTCAAGTCTATGTTTCTTCCAAGAAGCTTTGTCTTATCCTGTAGGTTTGTTCTTATCCCCCCCTAGATTCATCGAACTAGCCTTCTATGGCTCATTTCATTCTGAACAAATCTATGAATACATTCCTGATTATCCTTCTTTACGAGCCAAAAGCATTGTGTCATCCTGTACATCTGGTTTCGACCTAGATTTTTCTCTAGAGGCGCACAACGTTAAAGGTCGCCCCGATGAAATTCATGAAACCTTGGACGATAGCATAACTATTGCACCTAACCTAGTCTCTTCCATTTCTCCAAGCCTGTACAAGCCACTACAACTGCCTCCCATCCTCCATGATTTTCCCGCAAAACATTACAAATACCTCCCCAAATTTGACGGAGAACCCAAAGGCTTCACCGCTGAGAAACATTTACAAACCTTTGAGCATTTCTTTGACCTTTTTGAGATAGAACATGATGATGTCTACATGAGGACTTTCGGCTAGTCCTTGCAGGAGATGCTAAAGAATGGTTCAAGCACTTGCAACCTAAGTCCATCAACACTTGGGAAGAGTTTTCTTGCACCTTCTTAAATTTTTGGGGTAGGAGAAGGCCACTTGATCAAATACTTTCAGAATTTTACTCCCTGAAGAGACATGAGGGTGAGGCCTTATCTAGTTTTAACAGAATATTCACAAGATTTTATTATAACATTCCTAAGGAGGTCCAACCTCTTAAGAACGCTGCTAAAATCTATTATGCAGCCACCTTTCCTCTTGAGCTGTCCCTACTTATTTTGGAAAGAAAATCAACCACTCTGCAGCAGATGTTTACTGATTGCTTGGAGGTTGAGGAAAACCTTAAGATGTCAAAAATATTATCAAGCCAGGGCAGCGATGGTGTAATAAAAGATACATCAAAATTGGTTGATCCCTACAAGTAGAATGGGATATTCCTGATCCCGCTAAAGCCCTCTCCCGGTATACAAAAAGAGGACCTGCCCAATACAAGAACATGTGGTCCTATAGGCCTGTTCTCTGAAGATCGCGACCTGCGCCACCCGAGTCTGTACAAGATAATTTTAAGAAGGAATTCGGTGCACCTGTTTACGATGAATATGACGAAGAATACCTGCGGGCTGTACTTGAGAAGCTGTCCATTAAACCAGGACCTACTAATGGAGAGGAGCAAGATGCTATACGAAGTCGGGAGGTTAAAGCAAAAAAGGGCGATAAGGGCACTAAAGATGATGTTACGGAGAGAAATTCCTATGGCTTGGGGTACCACAACAGACAGCTTAATTCCAGAAATCAATCCTTTCCTATATGTAAGAGAAACCAAACAACTAAAACTAAAGGATCTTGATTCGTACCTTATTCCAGACGGTTGATGTAGATCCCCTTTGAGCTTTCCAACTTCAGCTTGAATTGATAAATTACTTCCTCAACATTCAATAAATAAGACAAGCATACTATATATAATTGTGTCAACTCTACTCTATCATATATAATCAATAACATATAAGCATTTGAAATCATCCATGGATAAAATATTCATTCAAACACACATTATTGGATAGGAAAAGATATTTCTATTAATATAAAATAAGATATTACAATGAATACAACCTCTCTCGGCACGTCTACGAATCAGATAAACTGAGTCCCCCACTTGGTCCTCCACCACTTCAATCCTCCATCTCTCGATAGCAAGCTCACAAGCAAAGGGCAAGCTTGGGAAGAACACAAAAGTGTTCCAAGGGACAAAGGGATGCAGACTGAAGTATAAGTTTCGGCAACAATGGACTATAGTTTTCTTGCTCTCAATTCCTCATATGCCTTCAATGTATCCAAAGGGTTCCTTATATAGCTTATCAATGGGGTAATGAAAGTTCAAATCTAAGCGATCTCAAGGCATAGGGAAGGCCAGGAGACAAGTGAGTCAGATCCACATCAAGGAAAACTCCGAAATAATTTGTCCTTTTGCACACATCCCGATGTATGCGGTTTTAGGGGTCAAACCCGCGTATATACGTGAGAAAGGGTTTAAAAGTCACGTATGGCAATTTTTGCATGTTTTTAGGTATGATCTAGGAAACATCAAAGGAAAAAAATGGTCCATGGGGTCTAAGGAGTCTGCATAGGGACAAGGAAGGCCATAAAAGTGTGATTTACCATGTGTGGTAAAATCAGCTATAACAGGTGATAACCTACCCTTGTGTTATGCCTCTTCTGAATTAATACAACACATGATTAGAGCCTCTAAAAAAAAACAAAAAGAAGGGGAGATGGTGCAGTCCAGAAACCTGTATGTAAGTGGAGATGATAAAAAGAAACTGCCATGCAATCCCTCTCCAGCTACCGATATGTCAGGGGTTTTTGATGAGGTTTCAAGCCATGGAGAAGGATGTAGTAGCCCTCAACTAAATAAATTTTCTAATGTTTCACCTTCGGGAGTACCACCTCACATAGGAGCAATATTCCTACTCAGTTCTGCTAGAGAAGCAGAGGACCTCCCTCTTGAGGCACATCAAGCTCTCATTGCAGAAATTTCGAGTGAAGAAGGGGATGTTTCATTGAAGAAAGATTCTTTGGGCCCCTCTTCTATAATATTTTGAGTATCAGCTGGACAAATCACTAGAAGAAGGGAGTTTCGAACGGCTTTCCCACAAGCAGAAGACAGAGTACATTGGAGGTTTCTGTATTTTCTATGACCCCATAGCAGGGTACATTGAAGGGATGGGTAAGCATGATGACTGGTCACATTACTACTTTAGAGAGATGTCTATTTGTCATTACCCTCTCCCATTATCTAATTCATTTATGTCCATCAAGCATGAAAAAAGAAGAAAACTATTGGACAAGTTTCTTGATTGGCTTCATTGGAAATATGATTTCACTTAATCGGACTTGTGCACTAAATTAGGTAGAGTAGGTAGGAACAAATAATCTTGGCAATCATTGACCATTTCCTTCATTGCTATTTTTGTTTGTTTTCATTTTGAATTTCAAGCACGGGTTTTGCAGTCAAGGACATCGTTTGCGGGAGTGGCATGAATTCGTTGAAGCAATAGCTCAGAGCAAGATGGAGATTTCAATGAAAGATTGAAGACAACCCACTGGATTTGGCACTCTACGGGGGTTCTTTGCTACCTCACTGGGAGTATAGCATCCCTCATGGAGCTAGTTGTTAACACTTCATTTGAAACAGCCGATTTAGAGGCTCGACAGAGTTCGAGGAGTGTTCCATTCCTTTAAAACATTATGTGAACACCATTCAGGTTATCAGAGGTGCGTGGTCCACATTTTAGAACCGTCAGACGATGAAGGGAGATCAATCTACGGTGATAGACTCTCCTGGAGGTAAAATCTCACGGTAGCAGGGACGATAGAGACAGGCGTCATAACCCAGCGATACGGGATCACAAGGAAGAAGAGAAACAATAAATCATACTTTTGGCCCAAGACTCATGAGAATGGTCGAAGTTGGATTTAGTTGAGTCTATTAAAGCAGGAAAACATATGGAAGGCCGAGATCAAGACAAATCCTAATCAACGACTCGAAATAGTTTCACTGAGCAAACATGCTCAATGGAAGGATCTTTTCCAAATCGCAAAATAGTTAAAAGCCAAAAAAAATTGACGGCGGAGATGAAATCAGAAGCAAATCTACAGTCGCAACTGATTTCGCAAATCAGACTTATGCAGATAAAATCATGAAAAGGGGTACCGACCGTAAACATCGACAGTCACGACAAAGGAGAGAATGGATCTACGGGCAAGGTTCTTTTCGCAATCCGAACCAGCAGGATAGTGTCATGAGCCCAGTTTGCAAAGAGGTGGTAGGACCCACTCGGATCGACGGTTGCATTAAGGGGTTGATCCCAATGGATGGATAAGAACACGTCATGATCCAAAGATTCCCATTGTATCAATAAAGGTGAAAGTGGCGGCCGAGGTAAATAAATGTGGATGGTGGATGTGAAAGGTTCCCCCCCAAATCAGAGGGCTAAGGAGGTTTCCATGCTACATGTATCACATCCAATGTGGAGATGACAAGGGAAAAGATGCACATACGAGTAATCTGCCTCCCGGTAGATTGGTCAATTCCTGGATGCCATTTGTAGCATGCGCACAGGTGAAATCATCCCGGTGGCAGAGACGCATTGTGCAAGGATAGGAGGCTTTTGTGTGAGTTGACCTGCATAAGTAAGGAAGGTAACCGATGAACTCGCCACTCACATGGGGTGAGGCCCGCATAAAGGAGAAAACCATACCATTTCCTACACCACAGAATGAGAAGGCATGGGAGTGTCTACTTCATGATCCATGCAGCATGGATCAGCTATACGAGGTGGCATCCAAAAATACATCCCACAGCAGACGGTAAGGTGCCACAGCCAATGAAATGACAGGACTAGATCCCCTGCAGGTAAAGGATCACTCTGCTCGAGCCCTCACACATGATGATACCAAAAAACACTCGATAACAGAATGTGCAAGAATGTTGACCAGTCATTGCGAGGGTCAGTCTCGAAGCCTTACATATACTGCTTTCAAAACATTGGGAGTAAGCTAACATATCTCTAGGACCCAAGTTTCTGCTTCTTCATGAATCTACAGAAGCCCAAAGAGTTTAGTGATGACGATCTGGTTCGAAAAGCTTGTCCATCTGGGGGTGCTGATGGTTGGTGAGAAACTTTCCACACTCACCCACCACCTTGGCATTTCATGCCAAGGATGAAACCATCCATTGGGGCCCAGACATGAATAATTTTAAGAGATACACCCGCCTTCAAACACCTTCACCCCCGATGACGCGGTGCTGGGACACTTACTCCTCGTAAGTGTTTTTTTAGGAACCCCTGATACCATCGCTGCCCCCAAATCCTCCACAGAAGGAGACAGTCTTATATTACTCCCTATATAGGAATTTGTTTCGATGAGAGTATCAGGGGTCTAAAGCCCGCACAGCCCTGTTTGTGAAGTCCATTTACCGAGGGTGATGGGGCCAGTGTAGAAATGATAGACCTTATTTCCTGTGGCAGAGCTCACCTAGATGAGGGTGAAGAGTACAAGAATTACAAGCCACTGAAAAGGCTTGCCTCTCCCAGAAGCAACGCTACCCTTATTTTGGATCCCACGTCCAACAGTGTTACCCGAAGAAGAAAGAGGTGGTGGATGAATTTGAGCAGGGGAAAGTTACAAACTGCCATGTCGGTGTGTGCCCATGCAGAAAGCCGCATTTTAACACGGTAGAAACACATGCTTCATATAGAGAAGGAGGCATCATACTCATAATCCATTATAATGGCTAAGCACATCAAGTTGTCACTCAGGACGAGTGCTCCCACTAGCTCCATAATGTTTGTTTATATTTGTAAAACGTGGCAATAGTTCCACTCTCTATACTGTTAATGCATGATTGTGACTGGAAACAGTTTCTTAGGTTTGTTTCGGAGAATAATCTCAGCACTGGAGTATTATAAATGCAATCCCAATAGGGTGAAAAAGAGTTAGCTAGGGGGTTGCGAAACCTTCAAGGGCTGAGGTTCTCTATTGTAAAATAAGATCTGGTGCATGTGTTATGAATAAAGTTCCAGAGGAAGAGTTGTTTCTTAAGACGAAGATTCATGTGTCTTTGCTTCTTTCAATATGTATTTTCTTTACATGAAATGTACATCCTGTCTTCATTCCAGTTCGTTGATTTATTTCATGTTTGTAACTAAGTTTATAATAGTTTGGAATTCATACATGCTATGCTCCACCTATTTTTTCAGACATTTATCATGTTTTCTTCTAAAGTCATGTGGAATTCATCTTGTTGGTGCTCCGTGCGATGAGTTGTTCTCTCTCATCCCCTAACCACCCGCTAAATATCTCCTGATTGCGAGATCGACAGCTATCTTGCCTCTGTTTGCAACCCCACGCCATTCTTTTCCTCATGCAAATGTTCCCTACTTAGGTTTTCGACTCCATTGTCAATGGCCCCTTGCCATGATAATCCTACCTGCATCTCACATTAATATACTTTATCCCATTTCAGGATTTTGGCCTCTTGACCATCCTTGATTGAATATCTTATGCGGAGTAAATCTGAATACAAGCGAGATATTCCTCTCTGACAGCACAATGTTGAAGGAACAGTCTAAATAGGTTCTGTTGTTACCCAGGATTGGGAATTCCTTCAGCCTTCGAGCTCAATCCCAATGCTAAAAGGCACCAACCTCCTTCAGTTAGTTGGAGTTGGAACTAGTTAAAATTAGTTAATTTCCAGTTCCATTTAGTTAGATCAAAATCAGTTCAGTTAGCGCTAGTTATGCATGGTTTCATGTGTATTAGGTGTCTTTGCTCACCTACCACTTCAGTTAGACTTAGTTAATTGTTTATCATTGATTATGTAATTTGTTTAGACATCTAGAGTTAACCATTTGGACTCCGATATTGATTGAGACATCCTGAGTTAGCTAATTAGCTAGGTACAATCACATCTAGTGGGGAGATTCGAATTCATCCCTGATTGATTCAAATTCGAATTCTTTCCTAATGGATTCAAATTATTCCTTATGTAAACAATTGTAACACCGGATTTAATTAATGACAATGATATTGTCATTACCTGAGCTATACTCATCTGTTTCCTGTGTGGTTTGTTTTGTTCAATGTGTCTTCATTCTCCTTTTACTACAACAATAATATTTGACTCATTGCTTGAAGTTCTAAATGGCACAACAATTTTAACAAATAAGGCCTGAGCTTTGTTGCTTCTTCTATCAATACATCCTAGATGAGATGCTTAGCTCCTTGTAATTTTTTCTGTCTTCTCACCTATTTTGCAAATTCACTATTCTTTTCTACCAGCTCCTTACACTTATTTTCCAATTTATTTATTTCATGTTCTCTCTTTTTTCTATGTCTTCCAAATTTTTATTCTGGTTCTTTAGACCAGTGATTTCTAAATCTCTAAGACTTACCTGAGACATAACCAAGGAAAGGGAATCTGCACCATATTGTATAGAAGGTGAAATAACTTGCACTTGTTGCTCCTTATTATTTTTATGTAGTTCCTTTTCCAACTCATCTTGTTTTGTTTTAGAAGCCTTTTCCTTCTCAACCCAAAGTACTACATATTTCTCCCATTGTTTTTCTTTTTCCTCAAACTTCAGAAACCTTGCTTTATAATCAATCAATTCAGTAGTAAAAGCTTATTTTTCTTTTTCAAACTCTATCAGCTCAAAAGTTTTTATAAGCTGAGTAGATGGAATCTTCAACTTCTTTTTTAACAATTGAAATGCATTTCCTTTCTCATTTAACAACTTCTGTGCAATGGCTCCCTTATCATCTTGACTATCAGCCACCAATAGTTTTGTCTGTGGCTTTTTAATCTGCATCTAGTGGGATTTGTTCTCCACTTTCTCCTTTCTAAGTAAATCTTCAACTCTTTTCTTACTTAATTGTAACTTTGAAACCTGCAATGTTTCTTTCAATAAGTCAGTATAAATAATATCACTTGTTTCTCATTGTTTTGTATCATATTAGTTGTAGGTATATTCTTTAAATTCACCCTCATTTCAGCTACTTTATTTCCTTTAGTCACTTCCAAATTCAATGTTTTTTTAGTCCGATCCCTAATAGTCACCATGGATACATCTTGACTAGACAATTTTCTCACTTCATCATACAGCTTCAATTTTTCACTAAAAGTCTTTTCACCCACATTTATATCTATCTAGCTATTTAGTCTTGGACTTGTACTTATTTGTAGCTCCTTCGCTAACTTTATCAAAGGTATATTCCTGGATTTCAAAGGTTGGGCCTTTGATCATCATTTGCTTCTTTTTTCCTTTAGCTTTTGTGACCTATGCAAGTTGTTGTCATGCCTTTTCAATATTTTTTTTCTTGGGTGTTCTGGAAGTGTCTTCTTCCTCACTATCCATGGTGTCTGATAAATCTCTCTTATTTATTTAGTAAGAAAAACTAGCCAATTGAGTAATATGAGCAGTTGCTGCAACAATACTAGGAAGATCATGTTGAGGATAAGTGCTCCCTGGTGCAGATGAAATTGATTATTATTCCATATTTCACCATTATTAATATCCTTGGAGTAATCCATTCAATTTTTTTCTTTAGACAGTCCTGCCACCTCAGAACGCTCAAATGGTTTATTTTTATTTACTTGTCTCCTATTTCAGATGACATGGTGAGGGTCATAATTAACCGCAACTTCCACTGAAAATCCCATTTCTCTGAGCATGATTTCAATCATTGGAAGAGTTTATTTTCCCTTGATTCCAAAAGGGCCTACTTTCCATGAAAACTTTATTTCTGAAGGCTTCTTATAGCTCAGGAAATGCTCATCTTCAACTATCAACCTTTTTCTAATTAGTTCCAATGAAAACACTCTTACTATCAAAACTATTGGTAGGATCTAGGGTTGATGAACAAACCCATATATCCTAATCACTAGGCCATGTTTATATAGGAACCAATATCATATTCTCCTTTTAGGTGACAACTGTAATATTTCTTTCATTTCTAGTAATACTCTGGGTAATCTTTCTTGAAATAAAACATTGTATACTGGTGCCATGAGAAAATTCATAAATTTACAATAACCCCTACTCATTTCATCGGTTAGAACCATCTCTAGGAGTTATAAATTATATTCAATGAAATTTAAAAAAATCCTCAGCAGAAAAGATTGAAATCTGAAAGTTCTTGTCCTGTGGAAGTTTATTAACTGAGAATGGATGTTCTCAGCTAAAAACTCATCAAATTTAAGACATGATGATTGAATGGACTGACTCAATTGCTCAGACTCTACTTGGCCAGTACTAAGGGTGAACATTAGACTCAACAAGGCTTATGTGATGTATTTATTCATATCCAACCCCAAAACCTGACTTGCCAAGGTTATCAAAGACTCAGTTTCTTCATTAAACAGGTTGTAATCAATGGGAAAGGGGTGATTTAACAACTGACTATCAGGTTTTTAGTAGGCTTTGAGGAAAGTTTATTTTTGTTCGACTGAGGATTCTTGAAAAAATTGTACTAGGTTTTCTTCTTTGTACTCTTTAGGAATTTGGTCAAAATCGGCAGGGATTAATAGCGTATTTTAGATGACAAGGGAATTTACTGGACACAAAATTTTAGACATAGATGTATCCATTATTACCCCCTCAGAAGGAGAGTAATTCCTAGTGCACCACTCAATGAACTCTAGACAATTTGGGGTTTTTTCAACAAAAAAATAAAAGAAATACAAACTGAATACTCCATGAGTATCAATTCCCTGATCTTTGAGGATTTTCAATATGATTTTTGTGGTTTCTACATTATCATTTAGTAGGATAGTGTCAAAGATTTCAAAACCTTTATCCTCATGAAATTATTCAACATTCTGATACTCAAGATTTTGAACCTCTAAATCTTCCATTTCAGCCATGAAATACTAGTTCAATCTGAGAAATGAACCTACCTTGTCAGCTGACAGATGGTTTAAAAAATTGTCCATGGTGGTGCCTTGTGCACAATCTAAATCCTCGTTTTTGAATGCTTCAGAAAAAAAAAATTGTTTGAATCCACGTGCTTGTCCTATATTATTTTATTCTCCATATTGATTGTGCATCTTTTTCATTGGAATTTAATCTCACCCGTAGATATGTTGTTCTTCAATATAATCCCTTGATTCTTGAATGTTTCTTAACCACGCTATCTTACTCCTGCTTATTTCACCCTCTTTATCTCTCATGCAACTTTGAGTACCGGAACAAATCTCCATCCTTTATTTGAAATTTTTCCCCAATCTGAGCCGTCCATCTTAATTTGTATTAATTCTTGGTTTCCAATTCTAATACTTTCTCTATCCATCTTATAAATTCTATGCTTGGATTGATTTATAATTGTAGATTCACCTTAGCTTAAATTTGTACCCTTGATCACCTTCAACACTTTACATTTTCCACACTCTCACCGAGAATTTCCTTCCTCGCACTTTGGATCAGCGGAAGCATTTCAAACCGTTGATTCAAAATTTAACTTTCATCTGAACCGTCAAAATATGTGGCTCATATTCAATTCCGCAAATCTCAACCCCGAATTTCCTCTGTACAACTTCAATTTTTGGAATTATTCTCAGCCTTTGATCAAAACATCATGTAATATCTATCGTCCAAGTGTAAAGGGCCTACCACATTTCGCAAATTTCAATTGTCTTTTTATCCACGCATGTTCAATCAGTGGAATCGTTCTCTTCCATAGATTCATCCCCAACTTGATCTCCACCATTAAAACATGTACTCCTTTTAAACCATTCAGCAGATTTGAAATGTGATTTTCCATGAGAACTTTTGATCAGTGGAATTCACCTCCGCTGTTGATCTAAACCATATTCGATCTCAACCATTGAAACCTGCAGGTGTTTAACCAATTCCACAAATACAAAAGTTACTTTTCATCGTGCAACTTAGATTGGTAGAATGGACTTCCACCCTGCATGTTGAAACATCGAAACATTTCATAACCGTAGATATACTTTACCCTCCTTATCCAACAGACACTTGTATCGACAAGTTAATCTGCTCCTGCTTATGCTGAAATTCCTAAACCTTTTCATTTCAATTCTTCATTTTCTGTCACTATATAGCTTGGAAAAAATTTCTTATTTGCATACATTTTCAAAGATGAAAAACTAGAATTCTTCGATTATTATTTAATATTAGCTCAGAAATGACCTTTGAAATACCTACAGAAACTTATTAATATCCTCCATGTTCATATGATATAAAAATTGACAGACCTTATTTCTCCTTACACTGTTTTATACCTCTACAACTACTTAGCACAAAAACAGTGCTAGTAACCCGTATGGATCAATTTATCTTTCTCCTTTGTTAGTGAATCAAAGAATGTACATAAAGAAGGCATTTTCCAATTTGTAATAGAAATCCTAGTAGCATGAAAAGTAGAAACAAAAACTAAGTATTCAGGACCCAATTTTGTTAGAATATTTCTTATCAATCCCACAATGCTTGATCATTAGAACAAGTGACTTGAATTTTGTGAATAATCTCTCATTAGAATCAAAACTTCTTGGAATCATTAAGAATAACTCAATCTCCAACTGATGCGCTCTTAACTCATCTTGAACTCTAAAGAGATACTCAAATTCGGTCCATACTTGGTTTGGAGTGGTGAAACCATCTAGATGAAATAGTAGATAAAGGGAAATAGAGAGGAAAACAAATTCATAGGCTTCATCCAACCTATTATGCCACTTATCTTTCTCAACCACAGAATTGGGTTCATTTTCAAAATCCATAGAAACTCCATAGAGTCTCTTACTGCACAATAGAATGCCAATTTTGGGTTTCCATTCATGATAGTTGAATGGATTCAAGATCATAGCTGAAGAAGAATCCATACTGATATGTTTATGCGCTCAAGAAGAAACTCTCTACAACCTGCACAAATAAAACTAGGAGAAAATCTTGTAAGCTTAATAAAAAACTCTTATTCAGAGAGGGATAGAAGACTGGATGTGCTCTGATAGAGAGAACATAAATCTCTTCAACTATGTTGAACTTGAACAACCTTGCACTCTGATACCATGTATAAATATAATCTCTAATGTTATAAGTAAATAGAGCCTTGATGCTTGTTGACACAAAACTAGTCGACGGGGTCCCGCTCTTTGTCGACACCCAAACCACCGCGATATCCCTGAGCATCGGCCCAGAAAAGTATTACCCCATCTGGAAACGCCTGCACATCATATGAAGTCTCACCTGAGATGTTCGAGAGAGAACTATCGGAACAAATTTTCTGCAGTTACGAAAGAGGACCAGGCATCTATTTATCAACTCAGTGCAACATTATTCAACATATCTAATTATCCAGATTATGCATTAATAGAATCATTCCATCATTCAATAGATCACATTAACATAGATGAATCACAACAAAACATATATGTGCAAATATATCTACAAGTGTATCATTATTCATAGCATAGAAACATCGCATCATTCACAGATACACATCACATTCACATTTGGATCGCAAAAAATAGGAAAACAGGAAGACAGTAAAAGACACAATGATTCTGCTCAATCTTTTTCATATCATATTACTCTTCGTAGCAAAACATAGGTTCTCAAAACATTTCTTCAACTCACATACATATATCCAAAAGTTCCCAGAAGAATACTAAAAACCCCAAGCAAGAACAAGCAGAAGAAGCTCTCAGAAATCCACTCTAGCTAAGAATCCAAGAAGAACTAACGCTAGGACTTCTAAATATTTATAGGCATGTGCCTTTACATTGGTGGTCCATTTAACCAACTTCCTAACTAATTCTTAATAGAATATACAAAATAATGACCACAATCCACATAATGCAGTCCAAATCTACAAAATATGACCAAAATACATAAAATATTGTAAATCCGACTTGCACATCATTTTCCACCTGGTGTACCATCTTTGACCTTGTGCAGCATCTGTGATGTTGTGCAGCTAACTTACCCCAAAACTTCCTGCCAATAGACCCCAACACAATCTTGTGGAACACCCTCGAGCCAGATGAGATCTTAAGGTGATGTGTCCTACCACATGAACAAGGGAAAATATTGGAAGAGGCACATGCGGGAGTCACCGGTGGACACTATGGAGGTCGTGCTAATGCCAAGAAGGTGATCCAAGAAGGACTTTTGTGGCCCACTCTTCATGGTGATGTGATGGACTATGTGTGGACTTGTGATGTCTGTCAAAGAACTAGGAAACCGTCAAGGAGGGATGAGATGTCGTTGGTACCTCAGGTGATGTTGTAGCCATTTTATAAATGGGTTGTTGAATTTGTGGGACCAATTAACCCACCTAGGAATAGAACTAGTGTGCGATACATCATTGCAGCGAAAGACTATTTGAAAAGATGGGTAGAAGCCGCACGTCTTGTAGATTGCACCACTGCAACAGCAACAAGGTTCATGTTTAACAACATTGTCACTCTGTTTGCGTGCCTAAGGATATTGATGAGTGACCAAGGGAGTCACTTCATCAATCACACAGTCAGTGAGTTAACAGAGGAGCTTCAGATATAGCATAAGAAGAGTACCCAGTATCATCCACAGGAAAATGGGGCAGTGGATGCATTCAACAAAGTGTTAGATCATGCGCTCACAAAGGTATGTAATGCAAACTATGATGACTAGGATTTAAATATTTCAGCAGTCTTGTGGGCATATCGCACCACTTGCAAAATATTGACAGGACAGACACCATTCAAATTGGTGTATGGGAAAGAGGCAGTCATGCCTATGGAATACATTGTTCACGGTTTTCACATAGAAGAAGCGACAAAAATGGATGATGAAGCAACATTAGAAGAACACCTAGATAAGTTGGTGCAGCTTGAGGAAGACCACTTTGTTAAAGGTTTTCACCAGTGCATTGTGAAGGATCGACAAAAATCTTGGCATGATCGACATATTAAGAACAAACAATTTTAGCAAGGAGACTTGGTCATGATGTATGATAGCAAGTTTGTGAAACATTCAGGTAAGTTAGAGATGCATTGGGTAGGTCCATATCTCATTAATTCCATTACTTCAGGAGGTTCAGTACAACTGCAATAGTTAGATGGTGCAATCCTGTTAAAGCTAGTGAATGGTAGTAGGTTGAATCACTACAGGACGGTCCCAGAGCCGCACGATGCTTGAAGCACTGCGTGATGGGAAAAAAAAGGATGGCATGATATGGTAGTTACAAGGATGGCGTGCCAAGAGGAGGTGGCTGCACAAGTAGAGGAGTCAGTATCGCAGTTAGGGAGTCCTACCGCAACAGTCGCGGGGTCGTGACAGCATCAAATTAGTAATAAATTAAGGATTTAAAATGGTTATCCAGCAGTGCTCTCAGATGAGACATGTCTTAATGACAGATCCGACCGATGGATTAAAAGGATTGGCAGCGGATTCAGGCGATTAATGCATGATTTGTTCATAATGATGAAAAGGGATCTTAATGATTTGGTCATAATGGGCAGAAGATCGATTTGGCACTATAAGAAGTGGTTGAACGCTGTTGAATTCCACCATTGTGTAAGTGAGAAGTGTCGATAGAGTTTCAAAGAGTGTTGCAGTGAAGTTGAGTTGTAGTGATTGGTTGAGTTACAGAGCAAAGCGAGGTTGAGTGCCCAATTGAGAACTGGGGGGCACTTATGCGGTATGCTGCATGATCAAGTCATAGTTGATATTTGCAGGTAGAGAGATTCACCAGTCATTAGGGTACCCATTGAATAATAAATCACAAGTATGTCGGTGGGTTCGTCTTTCATTCCAAAGAAGAAGAGGGGGGCACAGTGGCAGAAGTCCCCAGTTCAGAAGAAGCTACATACTAGAACATCTATGCAGGAACAAGAGGAGAAAATTACCCAAATAGGTCCATCAACATTAGGGGTTGAGGAGACATCAGAAGCCTAGGGGTATCCACTACAAATATCCCTGGGTATGTGCCTCCCTATCAGCCTAATGTGAATCCCAAGGCGACAACGAAGAACAAGAAATACCCATTCAAGATGTCGATGATACCACAGGTCATGATTTGTGCCAAGGGCATTGTGCCCTCGCTGATGTGGATGCAGTATGAGGACCATGATATGATTGCATCAACGAATATTACTAAAGAACCATATCTACCTGCGGCATAGGTGGGAGGCGGCCCAATAGCACAAATTCCACATTACTGGGTGCGAGGGTTGGAGATATCGGGATTTTTGGGACCGATCAACATGCCACAATTTTGGTAGTTGAATGAAGCAAATGCATGCATGAAGTAGCTCTTGGCATTCTTCCATTGAGGGATTATGTGGCTGGATCGATAGGTCGCACTCATTGTGGAACTTATTTCAGAGATCATGGGGCTTCCTGAGGAGGGGCTCGACCCATCACACTATTTCAAGGAGAAATACAATGATAAGAGGTTGGTTACATAGCTAAAGAAAAGATACAATTTGCAGTGCGACAGACGAGCATACTGCATTGACAGTATAAATAATCGGGCAGTTCACATTACAACGAGGATTCTGGGTAGCAAGGTTTTCATAATGAATAAACCCAACCAATGCAATTCGAAGGGCATCAAATACATAGAGAAGTGTGTGCAAGGGGTGTATATGAACTAATCATTGTTCTTGATGAACCAATTACCAGATGATGCACTCACAATTTAGGCAGGGAAGTGACCATTTGCATACAATTGGCTACTTAGTTTGATTGTGCTGGTGGATTGGATGGAGCGGGACGAGGATCAGGGGATGCACGTAGATGCAGTGCATGTTTGTAAAGGTGTGTGATACCAGAACCTCTGGTACATGAAGGAAATAGAGCGACTAAAGGATTGTGCAATTTAGTTCTGGATAAACTGGGAAGTGTTGCAGGCTACAGTAGTGAAGGTTCCACTACTAACAGAAGAGGTTATGGTGAAGTATCAGTGATTTCTATGGTTTTCGATTGGGTTGCATACAATTCATCTGTAGGAGTGGCCAGACCCATATAAATAATTCCTGCCCATGACATATAAATTTTCTGACGTGGTATGGATATTATTATGGCATATTGGCCCCTAGAATGGCGAGAATCAGTCAGTGTTGAGTAGATGTCAACAGGTCCGCCAGCTGATGCACCAGTGGATCCATTACCCGACCCACCGAGTGACCATAATTTGATGGAGTGTCGATGCATAACCCTACTGATTTGGAAGTAGAGCGACACTTTGAGGAATCCCGCATGAAGAAAAATAAAGACCAGGGTGGGACCAGTGCTAATGCACCAGTGATGGAGGATCAATTGAGCCGTATCATTACGGCTATTACAACAGCGACTAATGTAGCGGGAGAATAGATGAATAAGCAAGAGATAGATGGATTTGGTGAGGTAAAAACTTTCCATGACTCTTTAATTGTTGTAGTTTTGACTAAGCAACCAGAGGCAACTACTGTGGAGAGGATTGGCTCGATCAGCACTGGGATGTGGATTAGGAATGTGCAAATTTTTCCACATGCGATTGAGACCAATAATCAGGATCTCAACACCTCATTGCGATAGTTACAGGATCTTGCCATAGACATCAATGTGATGTTGACACATACATTGGTGCACATGCATAGGGTCGCCAATCAGGATTTGGCAGACAGGGAACAAATTATCAGCGGTCAATTCTTGAGGTCACATGAGAAAGAGGTGGAAGTGCACAAATATACTGAGGCATTGCAGAAGTAACAAGAGCAGCTGATCAAGGAGAATGCCAAGACAATTGAGGATTTGAAAAAGCAGGCTCACCTCTAGGATAGCAGAGTCTATTTAGAGACAACATTTTCTGATGCTTTCTAGTACATATTTAAGAGAACGTCAGATTTGGATGCAGTGGTAAAAGCAGAACAGCTTGGGGCCATCATTACACAATTGCAGTGTGACAATGTGTACTTGAAAAACCTGGTACATCCAAATACACCACTTGAGAAATTTGTGAAGAGTAAAAGTTCCATTAAGGACTTGGCAATGCATTTGGAGGAAATGGAGCAAGAAGCGAAGCAGGTAACTGACGCGACTACACAATTTTAGGGCAGTGTAGTCTAGGATGAGCAGTTGGAGCAACTGACCACGTAGTTGCTGGAGGCCGAGGGGTAGTTGGAAACATGGAACATGTCTCTTAAAGAGATGGTCCCTAGTTGTACAAGTCACCAAGGAAACAGAGCTAAAGGATTTGTAGCAGCGGGTCGCGAAGGCCAGGGATCCTAAACAGAGGTGCTCGACACAGTTAGATACATTTCAAGATGTTGGCGCATAGCTCTTGGTGAAGGTAGTTTCACCGCTACAAGTAGTTCAGGAGGACAGAAAGAATGTGAAAGAAAAGATCACCGAGCATCCATTAGAGCATGAGTTGACATAAATCCATTAGAGTACTAAGAAAATTAGAGAATATGTTAAGGAAATTACCCAACAGTACGAGGAATCCAAGGTGAATATCAGTGAATAAACCATTTCTAGCTGATGTGACTCGAGGGTGATCCATAAGATTATGTTGGGGGCCTGTTGGCAGTCATTTTTGGGGTAAGTTATTTGTGCAGCATATTGGATGTTGCACAAGGTCAAAGATTCTGCGTAAGGTGGAAAACGATGCACAAGTAATATTTACAATATTTTGTGTATTTTGGTCATATTTTGTAGATTTGGAACACATTATGTGGATTGTGGTCATTATTTTGTATATTTTGTTAAGAATTAGTTATGAAGTTGGTTAAGTGGACCACCAATGTAAAGGTGCAAGCCTAAAAATATATTTAGAAGTGCAAGTGCTAGATCTTCTTAGCTAGAGTGGACTTCTGAGAGCTTCTTCAACTTTTTCTTGCTTGGGGTTTTTAGTTTGCTTCTGGGAAATTTTGGATATACATATGTGAGTTGAAGAACTATTTTGAGAACCTGTGTTTTGTTGTGAAGAGTAATATGATATGACTGAGATTGAGCAGAATCATTGTGTCTTTTAGTGTCCTCCTATTTTCCTATTTTCTGCAATCTAGATGTGAATGTGATGGGTATCTCTTAATGATGCGATGTTTCTATGCTATGAATAATGATACACTGCTAGATATGTTTGTGCATATATGTTTTGTTTTGATTCATCTATGTTAATGTAATCTATTGAATGATACCATGATTTTGTTAATGCATAATCTGGAAGACCCCTGTTGACTATTTTTGTGTCAACAATGCTAAGAAGAATAACATGAAGTGTATCTTGCTGCTAATACAATTCTCAGAAGCATAAATAGGGAAAATAGAGAGAAGAATAGAGACTGAACTGTTAGGATTAATTAATCCTCCTTTGTCCAATATAGTATATTTGGTCATATTTCCTAACTTAGTAAGTTAGTATCATTGTAATAGAGTACGGGGGAAACTCCTAGAGGTTATATTCCACTTACTGCATGTGCATGCATGAGTTTATGTGCCTCTATTACTAATCCCTACATTGTAGGATCCCACTCTAAGTGCCACCAGCAGCTTCCTTCAGTTGATTGTGGTAGGTAAGCAGTTATGTTGAGTTATCCTCCACTTACATTCAGTTAGATCACTTTCATTTATCCTAGTGCCAGTTTTGCATGCATGCAAGGAGTGTGGCACCTTTTATCCACCTACCTCATTAGTTAACTGATTGTAGACTGATTTAGACATCCGGAGTTAGACTAGTGAGCTCCAGCTATGATTTTTCCACATTGAGTTAGTTATTCAGTCAGTTAGAACTGATATATTCGAATCCTATATTTAGCATTCAAATTATATTTATTGTATAAGCATTGCATTATTTATTAATGAATGAATATTAATGTTGTGATTATCTAATCAATTCTTGTTTGATTTATCTAAAATTTATGTCATGAATTCTTTTCTCAGTATATATTTATCTTAATTATTCCACTGCATAATTCATTTCCAATAGCTCTCATATTGTCCTATAGATCTATGGTTCTAAAATTTAACATGATATTAGAGCCTTTTTCAAGATAAAACTCAAACCTTGGAATCCTCCATTGTGTACCAGAAGCAGTTGAGTTTCCACATAATTCCTAGAATCATAGCAATGCTCCCTCTAGATTTTTTCCAGAGAAGTCTATCCAAGTGTGACGGACTCTGAAAAAGTGCACATGTCAAAATGCAAGGGTTTGACCTGACATATTATTACAAATTGGTTTGTTTTTGTAGTGTTTTTGCAGGTACATATTCAAAATGGATTTAAGACTAGTTCCTCCTATATCACCATTAAATTATTTTGAGTGGATGTTGTAGAGGAAAGTTTCCTATGGCTAGGGTTTCAGAGTCCATCAATGTCCTAGGGTTGAAAAGTGGATGCATATAGTTCTACAAGTAAATATAAATAAGGTCATATATTGGAATGGTTTATACCTTAGCCAAACGACGGTTGATCCAAGTAGCCCTTCAATCCTCCTCTTGCTCCAAGAGACCTGCAGAAAAAAACCCTACCTTCCTCAAACCAATATGACCACATATGAAGTTATGATAATCAAAACAATATGAGAAACTATTATGATTAACATAAACATCTGATCATAAACATAAATTCATTACACATGAACAATGATTTGGGAAGAAGAAGGACATCACATCTTTATTAATCATGAAAAGAACTACAAATATACCTTCTCTTCAATTTGGAAACCTCACGAAACCTTAATCTAATTCTGCTTCTTCTCTTCTCCAAGGAACTTAGCCTCCAAGCTCTACAACACAAGGAGAAATATTCTAGGGAAAAGGTGGGGGGAATGAGAATCCCAATTCCTCCAGCATAACAATGCAAATGATTCAAGTCCCTTCTCATGGACCTCTCTACCTCTATTTATATGTTTCTGAAGAGATAGGGTCGAATACAAAGTAGTTACAACTAAAGGATTCATATGCATAACCACCCAAACTACCCAAAATTTGAGAAACATCCATTTTTGACGTGTGTAAAAAAAAACCATGGGATGCAATGACAACAGTCATGTATGCAAGTCGATATACGTGGGTTATAGTGACAATAGTCATGTCTACAAATGGATACACAATTTTCAATGTCAATACTTGTGAATACAATAGTAATTCATGGAATATGTGGGTACCATGTAGGACAAGTCCCATGTACAAAGGGGAACATGCAGGTACCATGTAGGACAAGTCATGTATAGGTCAAAGATTCTCATTTTAAGGGTACTTTTGGACATTTTCATATTTTTGTGTTTTCTGGAAAGTTTTATCTAACTCATATACCTTTCCAACGGTGTAGAGAAGATGTAAAATGGAGTTACGAAACTATGGATATGGGTCCTCCAATATAGGTGTTTTACATTGACTTTCATGAAGTGTCGACATGTGACAGAATCATGGGAAAGTGGTCAAAGGAAGAGATGTTTAATTTTGGGCTATAACATATGCCTCCTAATGTATGAGGTTAGGGGGGAAGACAATAGTCGAAATACATCATAAAGGAAACAACTGAGTATGGATAGAGAAGAGAATCTGAGATCGAAAGGCTCAAACAGAGGTACCTGAAAGAGAGATAAATGTCAGATGAAACTGATCTCTAGGACATACAGGTCCATATACAAATGATTTCCAAAAATATACAGGAGGATCCAACATATGTATAACTGATGAAACTATCATGGCCACTCAATATGAAAAAAGGCGCTATATCAAATCTAAAGGAGTCATGGCCACAAATGAACAAGGTGGATCCATGCTCAACAATCGATCATAGCCATAAAAATACAAGGTGGATCTATGTCTCAGAAAATATCATATGAAGTGTGACAAGGTATTGGGCAACTTGGGAAATAAAAAAAGATAAAAATGATACTTTTGGCCCATGTTCTTCAATCCAAACCACCCAAAAAGGGACGAATCCTAACCATGCAAATAAAGGAGTTGAAGTCAAACATGGAGGAAACTGTTTGATTACCAGTCCGTGATGAGACCCATTAAACCACCATTAATGAAAATGGTCCCCAAGGTACCTAGTACATTCTAACAAGTGTGAATACAAGGAATTGAAGTAAAACACTTGAAGGATCCATCGAGTAGGAGACAGTAAGGTATTCCCACTACCCAATAACAAGGGAAATCACCACTAAAGACTATAATCCTGAAGGTACTGTCATAAACTCTCAATCTCATTCCCAGAGCAAGAGGTGTAGCAGTCGATAGGAAGAGATCTATTGGAAGGAAGGCATTAAGGAATCCTCCATCATCCAACACGAGGCAATTCAAAGACTAAACGGATCTTGAATTGGTACAGAATTTCACGACAAGGACCTATGAAGACATAAAGTAATGAACTGATACCAGGGAATGGTCGAAAAAGGTTTAATCCTTGAATAGTGAAAACAACACAAAAATGACTTAGGAAGATTTTGACACAAAGGGACCAATGACACAAATATGTGATGTAGGAGACATTGACAGCTTCCCCATATAATTGGAAAATATACCAACTAGAGGATTAAAAAACTCTAAATTGGGATAAGGTCAAAAATTGAGACCCAACTGTTGATAGACTCAAAACTGGTGCTTTGTTCAAGGATACAAGGCTTCATTCCATGATGTAAAAAACATGTGAATGAACTTCCCTTCCCCCTTTCTTGTAAAGGTTTAATGAGTCTAAGAAAGAAAACTTAGGACCTTCTTCATTTTTTACAAGATCGAAGAAGAAACAGAAGAATGCTTGATAAAGCATTGATTCATGGATTTTACAAGCTTGAATTAGTGAATGCTCGACAGTTTTTTCATAGTTTTGAAAGTCTGGAAACTCCAAAGAAGACTCTAGGGGGGTTCTTTTTCGTAAAGTTAGTCTCCTAAGTCCAAAAAAGTTTAAAACAATACAAAGGAGAACTCTCTTAGCTCACGCAAACTAAGGTATGCATTTTTCATAGTTAGTCGACAAGGTCCAAAAAGGTGGTAAAATATCACCAAACCAATGCTCATTGTAAATCAAGAAGAAATGATTTATTTTTAAAGAGTCTAAAGGAAATCAAGATCACTCAAAAGTTCCATTTATTTACAAGAATGGTACAAACAACAGTAAACTCAATGCTTTGTTCTTAGGGTTTAGCGAGCATGACAAAGACATAAAGTACACTCAAAATCTTTTTCATGTTTAGGTCTAGAGCACGAGAAAGAGAAAACTAAGCTCAAAAAGGGTCCTTTTTCGTAAGTTTATTCCTTCAGGTCTGGAAAAGAGATAAACCTATGCCTGAACATACCCTTCTCAATTCCACAGAATAGAGAGTTTTCCTTTTTCCTAAGTAATCCACAAGGTCGGAAAAAGGGGTAAACGTATACCTATGTGGATGATTGTTCAATTTACCTTAACGAGTCTGAACAAACAAGTTAACTCAGCAATCTAGTCAATTTTAAGGAGTCAGACCAGGGTTTAAAGATAACTCCATATCTTTCCCGTGAATTTTTAATGAGTCAATAAAATTCAACTCGCAGCATCCTTACTATTTTTAACGAGCTCGAAGGAGAACATAAAAAATGCTCTAAATGCGAGGAGACGAGTGTCAGAGGCAGGAGAAACTAGTTCCAAACGTGAGTAACAAAGCTATGCATAATGTAGGGAACATGAGTAGGATAAAGACACTCAAGGAACATCTGCTCAAGGTAAAGGGTGTAAAGTTGCAAAGGAAAAATGGTACAAGGTTGAGCGATGATGAGAGAGAAGATGAGGGCTTATACAAGGAGCTAAAAGCGTGGAAGCCGGCATCAGGCTCATAAGCACAAGTAGGGTACATGAAAATGCAGTTATAGATTGAACAACAAGGGGAGGTCAATAAAGAGTTGTGGATCCAACTACAAATATTGTCTCTAAGAAATAACAACATCATAATCACATTCAAAAGAAAATAATGATGCAGGTTTCTTTGGCAGAAACACATCTGACTTTGGTATCTTCTACAAAAGTTGTAGTTAAGGCAGAATCAACCAAAGAGGACTCTATTTTTCCAAGGCATGAGGGTTCACAATTAGTAAGATCAACCTCAAAAGAAAATAAAATATCAACAGAGGAGATAGAGTCTGCACGAGCAAACTCAATATCACAGGGGTTGAAAATTTCATACGAAAAATCAAAATCATCAAGATCACTGACTTGATGTTCGAAGGGAGAGTCCAAAAACTCAACAAGACCAACATAAGAATACTGATCCATGGGAAGATCAGTCTTACTAACTTAGCTTCTTTAATATTATCATATGCATGAGATTTATGAGCGATATTCATAAAATTATTTTCATCTTCAATATCTTGAAGAGAAATATTTTCCTCATATTTATACAACAAATCACTTCGCATTAAGCCTAGGGGTTGGCCATAGTGGAGAATTTGTTTGCATATTAGTATCATGACATGAACTATAATCAGTAAATCGATCTAGATATAAAGCATTAATAACTTTCCAAATGTTGAAAGTTAGATGTTCCCCTTTTCATAGGACAATCTTGATTAACTGATTCAAGATAAAAATCATTGTCCATATTCCGATTTGTTGATATATTTTGTGAAGGAATGAGATAATTTTGTTCAATTTGAGAAGAAGAAAATGCAAAATCATGATTTATGCAACTATCATTCAAAGATTCGGTTTTAGGTCCTAAAATCATCGATTCCTTTTCGACTACAATTGCTTGAACAAGAGAATGAATTTTTAATGTAAGTGTCGAATTCAAATTCTTTTGTTCTTGAAATTGTATATTAGAAGATCCTAAGATTTGTTGATGTTCAACAATTTTAGTGTCAAAATTTGGACCAATAATATTAGACCTTGAATCAATATAACCGATGAAGTGATGCAACCATCAACATGCATATCGTCAATTTGAAGCTTATCATTATTTGCGTGATCATGTAAAGTTGAATGAGAATCGAGATATAAAAATAAATCTATTATTTCTTCTGCAGAAAGTTGATCTTTATCATGGAATATAAAATGAATTGACATAAATATTGAAAAGAAAGTACTAGTAGATTCACCTTCTTGTTTGTGAAGATTTATGATCTCATACCTCAACTTTTGATAATTATAATCCTCATGTGCATCAATAACCAACTCCGTGAAATGTTTCCATGAATGAATGGATTTAGCTGGTAACATTTTGAACCAGCCTCGGATTCTTCTTTTGAAAGTGATAGTAAAAAGCCTGCAAATCTTACTCTCACACACTATACGATAATGGTTAAAAATATCTATAAATTCACTGAGATGTTTCAAAGCAATCATTTTACCTTCTCCATCAAAACTTAACCTTTGTAGGAGATTTACTGCACTTTCTGAAATACCTCCAGCAGGCCCAGGCATGCTAAAAGCATGTTCTAAAATAGTAATAGGAGCCATTTTAAAATAGATCAAAATTTAAAAAGAAATAGCTCAAAAAGGCTTACTTGTCGATCGGCCCTCCTTCTAGCGCCATTTGTTGGCCTAATTTTCTGACATGGGCCAACTAAGGAGAAATAATCCACACAAATCACTTAAAACAACCCTCGGTGTGTTTGGAATGACTAAATCTCACAGGTTATGGTCTCTTGCTACTAGCTAAATTTATCCTCTTAAGGAGAATATAAAAACTCAACAAAATGTATCCTATGTTAATCTAAAGTTTATCTAACCCTAATGTCAATTCTTAAGTTTAAATTATCCTAAAATTGCTTTCTTAATGAAAGTCTATTGTTTTGTGTTTTGTTTTTCAATTTTTAACTAAAGAACTAATTATAACTTAAAACAGACTAATCTAATTAAATCCAATTTAACAGCTATCTAGAACAAACTAAACTAAAATTATGAATTAAAACTAAGTGACTACACTATCTCAGCTGAGAGAAACTTGGAAAACTATATTAATTATCAGTTAATAATTTAAGTTAAAAAAGAGGTAAATGATAATAATTCAAATGAAAATACTTAAATTATTACCATAAAAATCACTTTGTTGAACATGCACAACAAGAGAAAATTAAAATAGAAAACTATTTTAATTTATTTTGTGATGTCCTATTAATCCATAACTAATGTTCAATACTAAATATTTGAATAACAAGATTATATTCATTCATGAAAACATTGTAAAAATACAAATGGGATCAGAAATAAATATGAAATGTATTATTACTAAATCACAATTTTCAATAAAAATATTAACTAACCAGACTCAGTAATACTTTCAATCAAACATTAATATTGTGCGAATAGAGTATAATTTCAGATAATAAACACAATTATATCACGGTACAATTGCATAAAGTATAAAATGAGAAAATAGTATATCGAAATATATATCGAGTTTCAGAGATGGTACCAAGCATTGATACCAGTTTGAGAAATCTAGTAGCAATCATCCACGAAGGTAAAAATCTAGCAGAGTAATCAAAACTAGAAATTGTATTATACTTTCAATAAGTGTTTTCTCCAGTACTCCATCCACCTGGCAGCAACGTCTCCATTTCTACTTCAATCCTCAAGATTACAAAATAAAAATAATCAGAATATACAAGGACACAACTTCCTCTATTCTGCAGAGACCCCCCCATCCTTCTGTAGTTTCTTTCTATTTCTTAAATAGGTAAAATAAAAACAAACAGAAAATTGAAAGCCGAACTGACTTTCCTCGATGGCCGCAACTGGAGAAAAAAAAAAGTGTTCAAAGAACCTGCTAAATCTCTCAAATGGTTTACTTTTTTTAGGATATTTCTCACATATCTAATAAACGGGTCTGTTCTGCAAAAAACCCATATCACAGATTTTCTTATTTCTTCTTAATTTGCTTGCAGTTTGCAACAGACAATCGCCTCCTAAATAATGATGGGAATCCGGTTTCCCGTTTTAAATGTCGCAATCTAATGTTTTGTTATATTCATTTCTTCCTGCAATCTCATATATGCTTGGAGTTTGGTGTGGCCTCTTTATTTCCAGTGAGTAGGTCCTCATATCTCACAGTTCATCATTTTACTTGAAAGACGTAATCATTCTTCATAGCTATAAACCCGACAATTCTTCCATGTGGAAACAAAAACAACTAGCATCTCATACTCAACATCTGAATTAACCGAACTTGAGTTTATTGTTATCCTTCTGTTCAATGAAACTTTAATGATCAGCACTGAATCAAAACCAAGATTTTCTTCAACCATGACACCTGCAAAACCAATTAATTGAGTATGATTTTGTATTAAAAATAACAAACAAAAAATATTAAATTAAATTTAATGATAAGCAATGCTCACAGAATCTTTGAGTCTATGGGCATGCTAATTATCTGTTTGAAATACTTTCAAAAATGTAGCAGCAATAATGATTCTAATTGATAACCTGCAACCTAGTATCTTGACGAGCTTCTGATAACCTAGCCTTTAATTTCATGATTTCAATTTTATAATTCTCCTCTTGTTTATAAATTTTCTGACTAAGAGAAACCAAAGATTTATTTTTAGCTTTGAAGTTGGCCTTCTCATTTCTCAATAGTTGCCATCGATCAATTCAAGCTAGTAATTCATCGTTTAATGTTTTCATTTATTTATCTTTGGCCAAATTATTAGCTTGTAATTCAGCGACTTCAATTTCCAACGCAGAAATTTGATTCCTAAAAACTTGTTTGAGCATGTCGTGAAATATTTCATTATTTTTGTCTGAAGAAGATGGAGGATAACCTGACAAGTCATGGGAATGTTTTCCCAAATTCTTATTAATCAAATTATCATATGCTTTTGTTTCTATTTTATCAAAATTTTCATTATAAATATGATTATATCTTGAACAACTAATTTCCTCCTCACTATCAATGTCAGCTAACAGAGTTTCTTCTAATCGTTGAATGGTTGTAGGATTTTCAACAGTCCCCATGCTTCGAGTAAATTTTCTAGTGCCCAAAAACACATACCCTTTCTATTTAGAAATCCTTTCTTCACAAAAAAACTCCATCAGCCACTCAATCTTTGCAACAAGGAATTTACTGGACGTGCATGAGTCAAGTAGAGAAAATAGGAGTGACAAGATTTAATTGCTTTGTGGATTTGGAAGTACTCTCTAACCCTTCGTCTATATTTATTGGAGTATCAATATGCCCAATAGATGAAGTCAGGGTTAAATTAGCTTGAAGATTCAAAAGATCAATTTTTATCTTAGTCACAGAACCAATATCATCCTCCAAAGGCAAATTTGTTTTCCGTAACTTATCTTCTTCTGTCTCATATTCGCAAACATCATCCATTTCAGGGTTTACAAAAACCTTACGTTTCCTACCAGTTTTAGGTAGAAAATTCAGCCAGTATTGTGTTAACCCTAACCCATTTTCAACTAGTAATTCTTTCCAAGATCTACCAACAAGAGATAATTGATACCGAACCACTATCTTAAACAGGCCATGATGGATCAAAATTATATCAAAATATCCTATGGTAGTTTGCATAGCTTGTGCCATTTTTTTTTAAATACTTCGAAGTAGATAGAAAGGTAGGTTAAGCTAAAAACCATTTAAAGCTAACAATATGCGGAGGTGATAATAATGGATATGAGAAAGCCTACCATAGCATGTCACATATCTCACTAAGACTTCATATGAATTTTTCCATTTTAGTTTTAAGTATTTAGCAAAAACCCCAATAGCCAAGTCAAATCATCTTGGAGAGGAAGCATGAGTGACTTACATCTTTCTTTGTTAATTTTAGCTCCCGTAAACCATCATTATCCCATTTGGGGAAAATTTGTTTCTTGTGCAATTGATTCTTTGTTGACAGTAACATGAAAACCTCCTACTCGAGCTACATCCTCCTGAATATTTAGAGCAAATTTCCTAGTAATTTGATAATGATGACCATCAAATTTCTTAAAGAACGAACCCCACCCTATTTTATCAAACAGAATAGCAACTTCTGGGTCTGCTTCAACCATGTTCGGCCCTGAAACTTCAAAATGACTTATAGGTTCCATCTGCTCAACTATCAGTTCTTCATTTAGTAGAGGATAAAAGGGCATCGTGAAAATTGAAGGAATGGGTATATAGTATTCAACAGGCATAATGAAACCCTTACACACTTCAAAAAATCAAAACCCTAAACTCATAAACGATTATCATAATTCGATTGAAAGATTTTAAATATGAATTCCAAAACCATAATGATATGATATGTGAAATCATAACTTTGTAGATAAATCATAAATGAATATAAGACTTCGAAATCTTGTAGATATGGAGATTTGACACAATTATCAATTTACTCCACTATAATCAACAAGTGTTTGAAATACAATAAGTTGTGTTTCATCTCCAAGCTAGGATAGATACCAGGTGTCAAAAAGAAACCGGGATGAAAGGCTACGTGTGGCATCCAAAATCTTCACTGATCATGAATATTGATACATACCGTATGATCAATAATGGTTCTGCATTTGAAGTTCTATCAACTCGATGAAAGTGTCATGATTCACCACTAGTTCAATTCAAAAGATTAAAGTGATATGATAATTTCAAAGGAAAACGAACGTTAAGTTAGAAATATCATTCACATTGTAAAGATGATCATTTAAACTTTTAGCTTATAAAAATATCTATCAAAAATAAAAGTTGAATCAATGATCATGATAGAATAAACCTCAAAGATGATTTGGAATATTTTCAAAGGTGAGTATGGCTCTACATACAAATTTCTAGGCATATGTTTTTATATTATTTATCTACAAATATAAATGATATGTCTATAAGGGTTTAATAATATGATAAATAATTTAATTAACCCTAATAACTCATATGATTTATAAAAATTTACATCATAAATCATGCCCAGTTTTTAAAAGCCAAAATGAGATTAAAACTATTTACAAGAAAATATCTAAAAGATAAAATAAATAAGTTGATTGGAAGATATTAATAAGAAGCTTATCAAAATATATAATCAAATCATAAAATAATAAAAGTTTGATCATACATAACTTTAAAATTTTAACAGCTGTAAGAGATATTAATCAACTTAATTTGATCTAATATTTGAGAACTTAATCCTAATTATCAATTTTCTCCTAATTGAGAGTACCTTCAGAATCATAGATTCTGAAGGCACTCTTTTATAATTTTGCAATCAATTATAGAAGAAAATTGATCAGCTTTATTAAGTAAAGCAAGAATAAAATTGCGAGGGTTGTTTCCTGCCAACAAGACTCTAGGAAGACTTCATCCGAAGGAAGGAGATCATATGAGATAGGACACATGTCTAAACTTTCAAATGGATCAGTAAAGTGGAGAGCGAACTCCACAATCTGTATAGGATGAATCACCCGGTCAACTGTTGGGACCAAGTCCTTAGAGGGTAAGCATGAAACAGAGGCTGCTTCTCAGTAGCAATTGAACGCAAAGGACATGAGGCCGCATATCTCACCCATGGTGGGGTATTTTCTATAGAAACACTGGGAATCAATAAAGGAAAGACCCGGTCTCTAGTTAGGTCAAGAAAGGGATCAAGAAAATCTAACTGATCAATAGTGACTATTTCTTCACCATGATTAAAGTGCATGACACGAAAGAATGCTGACACCACATCTTGCATGGCATAAACATAATCACGTTCAAGGGGCATATTGAAGTCCAAGGGGTCTTCTATCACCACGAAGTCAACTAAGACGATCTTCCCACCCAAAGTAATAGGTATTTGAGTAAGAATTCCCAAGGCTATACCAGTTCTTCTATAACACATTAGTAACTAACTAGCAGTTGAGACAAGGCTGGGAGATCCCATGCCTCTCCAAGCATGAGCATACAAGATACTAATTGAGGCTCCTTCATCAACAATACAACAAGAAATCACGTATTGTTCAACTTGGACCTTTATCTGGAAAGGTGCATCAGAAGGAAGCCGCATATCAACTAGGATATCCTAATCAAAGGAAGCAATCTAAGAGCTTGGTGGGCGTTCATCCAAAGCGAGTTCAATTCCCCCTTGTTTACTAAGTTCTGAACTGGCTCTGATGAAAATGTGACGAGCAGACACTTCACTCTCCAAAGGAAGAGTGGGATTGATCGACAATGGAATTGATTCAACCTCTTCATGAAAGTCACTCTCCAAAGGGAGAGTGGGATTGTCCAAAGATGAAATTGGTTCAATCACATAAAGATCAAACTCTGAAAGAAGAGTGGGGTGAACCAAACACTAGGAAGGTTTGACAACTAGATCAACCAAAGGTTGAGTAGATGGTTGAGAAACTACAGGTTGTTCAGGAGAAGGAAATCCTTGAGTCTCGGACCACACTATTTGCACCTCTGCGATAGCAGGGAACTGGTGAGTAAGATGATCTCCCTCACATAGCTTACAAGGGAACTTAAGTTTGCACTTTAAAAGACTAGTTTTTTCAACAGTGTCAACATGACTAGCAGAGGCTGGCTATTTTCTCTCTGCATGATCTACAGAGGCTAATAGTTTTCCCCCATCATGACCTATAGAGGCTAAGAGACTGCATCCAACCTGACTAAGAGAGGCTGGATGTTGAGATACTTGAGGAAGTTCAAAAATGGGATGACCTTGGAACCAAACTCTTCATACCTCTACGATGGAAAGGCATAGATAAGTAAGGTGGTCTCCCTCACAAAGATTACAAGGAAACTTGGGATTTTGTTTTGAACAGTTAGTCTTTTCAACAATGTCAACATGACTTACAGTGGTTAACTATTTTCCCTTAGCAGAACCACAGAGGCTAAGAGACTGCCCCCAGCATGACCTGTAGAGGTTCAGAGACTAGGTCCAACATGACCTAAAGAGGTTGGGTAGGAATGATCAACATGCTTTGCAGTAGTTGATTGTATGCCCCCAGCATTACCTTCATAGGCTAGGTGGATGGATCCAACATGCCCTGCAGAGGTTGGATGGGGAGGTTCAAATTGACCTACATAGGTTGAACGGGTTCCCTCAGCATGAAATGCAAAGGTTGAGTGATTGGATCCAACATGACTTGGAAAGATTGGAAGGATCCCACTAGCATGATTAGCAGAGGCTGGACGGAGAAGATCAACCTGACTTGCATAGGTTGAGTGCTTAGATCCAACATGACCTGCAGAGGTTGGATAGGTTCTTCCAGCATGAACTACAGCGACTGGGTTGTGAGGTTCAACTTTACCTACAGAATTTGAACGGGTTCCCCCTTGCTTATGAGTGTTCTTACTATTCCTCCTTCTTTTACTCCTTTTATACTGATGGTTAATAGTGTTAGAACTTTCACCGCATGACGTAGAAGGAGGGGGAGAGGTAGCTATAGTTGAAGGGGAAGCATTGTTTTGATGCCCTTGATATAAGGAGATTACTTTAGAAGCATCATGAGCATTCAGGATAGTTAGAGTGGAAAACAACCACACCGGTATTCCTAGGGTGAATCTAGGTAGATTCAAGGTGGCCATCAAAGGAACACCAACATTCCATGTGAGAGGAATAGTACAAGGAGTTCCCAGCATTCAGATCTCTTTGTTTGTGCTCGAAGGGGTGTTATCCATAGTTTTAAATAATAAGAAAAAGTCTCTGGTCGACAGGAAACCAACAATACAAAGAACACACCACTATAAAATACCTAAGTATCAAGCCAGGAAAATAAAGATTCCTTCCAAAGGAAACTCTAGGATGATGAGGGCCTAGAACTAACCAGTGAAGGAAGGAGAGTAGTTACTTGGTGTCTTGTGAAGATCCATCTCGGTGCAAGCGCTGGAATCACCCAATCTCCCTCCCAGATTGTCTACCAAGGTTACCTTCCAAGTCTAACCTAGGTGTATTGGAAATATCCTTCCAATGCCACCTGTGTAAAATCCTGGCAGACAAGATAGTAAGGCTACCAAAATCAGAGAGAAAATCCAGTGGAATAGTCATCAGTCTAGCCGATGCACATGGGAAGGGTAGCTAAGCCTGAAATCTAAACCGTACCAAGAACCACATGAGGCCGGTAAGAGGAATGGAAATAGCCTTTTAATGCCACATGTGTAATATCCTATCATACAAGATACTAAGGCTACCAAAATCACGGAGAAATTCCAGTGGAATAGTCATTAGTCGAGTCGATGCACATGGGCAGGGTAGCTAAACCCGAAACCTAAACAGTACCAGGTACCACATGGGGTCGGGAGGAGGCATTGGATGAGTCCCAAAATGTGCAACAACTCTAGTGTATTCTTTACTGATATATGGAGGGGTATCTCCAATAGCTCAGTATCGCACAACCTCGTGCTTGACTCCTGTGTGAGAAGAGATTTCTGGTGTCTTTCTCAACGAAGTTGGATTTCCTAAAAGATAGGCCACTGTGTTTGATTTTGAAGTTTTGGGCAGTTAAGATATTCCTAACTGCAACACCCTAGTTTTGACCCCATTGCATTAATGTATATGATGTAAATACTATATCGAATCATGATGAGGAGCTCAAGGCCAAAGCCCTATCATTGATTAAGGTTTGGTATATAGGTGATCATGGTGATGCTTATGGTTTCTGTGCTAAGTCAAGAATGTTTGTAAACATCATGTAAATATGCAAATTAATGAAAAAAAACCCACCACCGGCTATGTCAATGCAATGAATAATGAGATGGGGGCATGATTTTCCTAAGCATAAGGGGGTGGGAATGTTAACCTTGAGCCTGGTTGGGGAAAATCCATGTGTCATGGGGAGAACCCATCAGAACTGTCAACTACACTATTTCTTGTCTTCTCTTCCCAACTATTGGGGCGTGCACCTCAATGGTCCTTAATATGGGTAACTCCGCGGGTTTTTACTCAAAATAATCTTAGGGGTGTCGGGGGTTGAGTCAAAGTTCTCTATTGTAATAAACCCGCGGCTTAAGACCAGGGTTTAGGGTTTTGGGTGCCCATGGTTTGAAGCCATGGTTTTGTAATAGCACGATGTATAAATAGGCATTTTTGTAAATAAGAAAAGTTAGGCTTTTTGATGTAAAGAAAGAAAGGCGAAGCTAAGGCTGATTGTGTAAGGAAAGGTTAAGTCCCAGCTGTGTGCGTGGACGACCTCTACAGCTGTTTGCACAGAGGGTTTTTGTAAAGAGATTAAGGAAAGATCTGCAACTGTGTGCGCAGAGGCTTGCTGCTGTGTGCGCGGCTTGAAGGGACTGAAGGGATCTGGAGCTGTGTGCGCAGATCAAACTGTGGTTTTGTAGCACGTTGAATAAAACACAGTTTTGTGGACGTAACCCCTACATTGGGGGTGAACCACGTTATATCTGGTGTTGTGGTTTCTTGTGTTGTTCTCTTTCTGTTGTCTTTTATGCATTAATAACTGTATACATTTGATAAATTAGATCACTGCTAATAACACGCTTCGCTGTGAATTCCCTATAGTGGGTTAAGCAAGTCATGGTTGTTTATCTATCTGTGAAGTTGTATATGAGTGAATGATACAGCTGTGTAATTATTGATTAATAAGTTTATTAAAGGATAAGGTACAGTAATATCCCTCTCTGCTTGCAGAAACCTGATTCTGTGGCACCCCATAGCTGTTTCGGGTGAGACTGCAACCTGCGCGCAGGTTGTTGCCGAAAGGGACAACACTGTGGGTCTTTTGTTGGTGCGACATAAAAGGATTAAACCCGGGTCTGCCCTATTGCCCAACACCAACCATTTATTCTGTCAAAAGGTGGTTGAGGTATCTATTTCTTAGAAGGGGAAGAGTATGGGAAAATTCAAATTGGGCAGAGCACCTAGTCTTGGAATGTCATGTTTTACTTGCATGGACAAGAAAACACCAGAACCATCTGCTAGTTTGACTCACGCGTTCATGTTTGGATTTACTCTCACATTTTGAGAGATGTGGGACATTCTCACTCATCATCCATCTTCCTTCTCCATTCACGAAAAATATCTTCAGCAATTGAGCTCTTTCAGTGTGTATCCTTTGTGTTTTGTGAGTGTTTAGTGACAGTGTGGTACTAGCGAAGTCTACCTGTGTGTATCCATCATGTTCTATGAGTATTTCCCCTTTAAAGGACTGTGATTGTTGTGTTGTAGTGTTATATTAAACTACAGAGTGTATGAGACCCTGTTACTCATGTTCCAGAGTAAGCTTGTGCTGTAGATTCTCCCTATGGTTGTTGTATTGTACACCCTAGTTCGGGTCTGAACTACGTACAAGATTTAGGAATGGGAGAGATGTAGGATGTGCTTGATAAACCTAGTGTGGAACCTCACAATAAGATAAGAGTGGCTAGTAAACCTGCTATGCACATCCTGAAGAGCACTGGAATGGAAGGTGTAGCCTAAGGGACTGTGGAGCAGAGAAGGGGACACTTCCCTATGTTGGGCATGTAGGTAGTAGGGAAGCCAGGCTAGATAGGTCTTGTGAAGGTGTTCTTGGCTCTATAGATGAGCTCACTATCTTAGCAGTTCTTCCTTCCCATTGCCTTGGAAGCCTGATAAAACCAACACGGAATATGGCTTGACTATGTACAGTCTGATAAACCCATCTGTTGGATTGGTTGTGTCTTGTTGTGGTTGACCTGGTGTGTAACCTTTGGTTGGGCAGTCTGATAAATCCAACTATGAATGTTGGCTTGGCTAGGTATCATGGTAAACCCAGTTGTGAGATGGCTTGACTGTGTACAGTCTGGTAAACCCATCTATTGGCTTGACTGGTCCTTAAAGGTGAAGGTTGGCTTGACTGTGCTCAATCTGTGAACCCAACTATAAGATGGCTTGGCTAGGAGGCCTGTGAAACCCATCTTCTAGAATGTTTTACCCTGCAGCCTAATAAACCCAACTATGTTGGCTTGGCTGAGTGTTAATGCACCTTGGCTATGTATGAGACTGCTAGTGTTCCCTTATTCCTGGAGGAAATCATGCCCAGCTCAAGGGTGGAAGTGTCGCAGAGAGACTAAGGAGCATCTTGGCCTATGGTTGGGAGGAACGTTGCAGCGACATAGCTAGTTGCAGGACAAGTTCTGTTCAAGATAAGTGTTCTTTTCTACGTTACTATCTTATTCTCTGTAGGTGTATTTCTTGTCTTACAAATTGCTAGATGGAATGTGATGAACATGTTGCTAGGTTGAATTGATGCATTGTTCCTTTGAGTTACTACAATTATAGGTGTCTATGTATGTTTTTCCATCATTTCATTTCAAACTAAGTTGCAGGGTAGATGGGCTAGATCAGTAATGGCCTGAGTGATCAGATGGATCCAAGAATTTAGTGGAAAAGCTGAGTTTTCTGCTAGAAATCTTCCTTTGTACAAAATTTGCAGTTTTGCGGGATGCGGGATGCAAAATGTTGTTTTACAGATTTTGGTTTCTGTATATTCCTCTTTGCAACTTGTGGGATGCAGGATGCAGAATCGCAATGTCGCGATTTCCACATTCTCAATCCCTCCATCCAAATCTCCTCACCGTCGATCTTCGTGGGATGATTCTCCACCGTCGATCTGTTTTCGATGCGAGATGTGGGTTGCAGGAAGTGATATTGCAAGTTTTGTAACTTTTCGACCCCGCAACTTGGGATTTCCACACCGTTTATTTTTGCGGGTGAATTTTGAACCGTTGATTTGAATCTAGTATGCAGGATCATTTATGATCGTTGATTTCCATCACGTTTCTCTCCGCCTTCTGATCTCCTCTGATATCTTTCCTTGCATATTGTTGAACTGGTCTATGGAAGACGGGAGGGAGCATGATAGTGTTGTAAATGTTGAGATGTGGTTCATGACCATTCCCTATGTTTCGATGAACATTGAATTTTCTTGATGAAAATTTTAATTCCGCATGATGATGGGGTATGGGTACATGACAGCGTGGTATCAGAGCTATGGGTTGCAGCATTAGGCCTAGATGGGATAGGAAGCAGTCAAGAGTACCCTCTGATACCAACTTGTAGTACACTACAGCATGGTATCAGAGTTGCAGGTTGCCACATTGGGCCTAGATGGGTCAGGAATTAGTTAACCAGAGTTGTTAGTTACAGCATTGGGCCTAGATAGGCAAGGTGACAATAAGTAAATGGTTTTAATTTTTAATTACTGTGTGTCTAACAAATGGTGTTGATAACACATTTTGCAGAGTCATAGTATATTTTGGAAAAGTAAGTGGTGGTTCAGCCATGAAAACCCATGACGGATATGATGCTCGGGACTCCTACGAGCGTGCGTGAGATGCCATGGGGGAAAATGTCTAAATTGGAAATGATGACATAGAGTCTAATGGAAGGATATTCCAAGAAACACCGCTAGATATTGCAGCTACCATGAGAATCCTGATCAAAGCTCAGGAAGAGCAGCATCAGTTGAATGCTACTATGTTGCAGAGTTTGATAGACTTGCAAAGAAAGATAGACTCTGGACAGGGTATAGTAAAACCTAAAGGCAGTAAAAGCAGTACCAGAAGAAGAAGAAGGACTGCTAGTAGATCCTCTGACTCAGAAGAATCAAGTGGGGATTCCATATCTTATTCTCACAAGGGAAATAGAAAGAGGCACCATAGGGATTGCTCTCGAGATGAATTTAAGAAGGCTAAACCTCCTACGTTTGATGGTGAGGTAAAGACTGGACAAGAAGTTAAAGCTTGGATTCTTGGAATAAATAATTACTTCTAAGTTCAGGATTATTCAGGGAATATGAAGGCAAGGGTTGCCATATTCAGTTTGAATGGAAGGGCATCCATCTAGTGGGAGCACTTCAAGCAAGTAAGAAGGATCAGTGAAAGAAGACTTAAGTGGAAACGGTTCCAGAAGTATTTCAAGCAGAAATGCCTCTCTGACAGGTACTATGATGACAAGATCAAAGAATTCCATGAGCTAAGATTGGGACAGCAGACCATGGAAGAGTATGTGAACAGGTTCCTAGAACTATTGAGATATGTTAGGTACATCAAATATGAAAAAGTGAAGATCCAGGGTTTCCTGAGTGGGTTTCCTTAGTCTTACAAAGAAAGAATCAAGTTTTATGAACCTATAACTGTTGAAGAAGCAATTAGGAAGGCTAAGTATTGTTATGAGAAAAGCAAAGGAAAACCTAATTACCATAAGACATGGAAAGATAAGAAGAATGAGAAGTCTGATCAAAGGAAGAAAGTTTTCAAACCTTCTAGTTTTAGGAATCAGCAGAGGCAGTCATCCCAAGCTGAAAAAAATCCAACTAGAGTGGCGGGAGAAAATCCAATAGATCCACAGCAAATCAGAGAACCACTCCAATGTTTGAGATGTGGAGGACCCCACATGCACAAGAATTTCCCACTCAAGAATGAGAGTGCAAGGTCAACTTACAACATTCAAGAGGCAGAAACCGTGGGTCAAGTAGCAAGGGTTGTCCCTAGGATTTATGCAGCACTGGAAGACCACCAGGTAGATCACCAGTCAATGGTGGTTGAAGTTGCAGGTAAGATTGTTGAGCAATCTGTTTCTATTTTGATTGACCCTGGTTCTACTCACATTTACATTACTCCTAGAGTTGTGGAGATTTGCACCCTTAATAAAGTAAAGCATAGCAAATCTTGGTTAGTTCAGCTAGCCACTGGAACTAAGAGAAATGTTAGTGAAGTGGTGGAGAAATGTCCATTGGTTATGAATGGATTGACCATTTGTGTAGATCTGAATGTTCTACCCCCTTGGTTCCTATGATATTCTCATTGGAATGGATTGGTTAGAAGCTCACAGAGTAAATCTTGACTATTATAACAAGCCTTTTGAGTGCTTGGATGAGGAAGGCAACTCAAGGATTGTGAAAGGTATCCCAAAGGTGATTTATGTGAGTCAGTTTTCGGCAATCCAATTGAAGAAGTTCTGTAGGAAAGGTTTCCAGTTATATGTAGCTCATATTTTGGAGGCACCAGAGAAGGAAACTCCTAGGTTGGAGGACTTTCATGTGTTGCATGAATTCAGGGATTTGTTTCCTGATGAGATTCCAGGGATTCCTCCAAAGAGGGACATTGATTTCACAATTGAACTTGTGCCAAGAGCAACACTAGTGTCCAAGACAACCTACAAAATGAGTACACCAGAAATGCTAGAGCTGAAGATGCAACTGCAAGAGTTGTTGGAAAAGAAGTACACCAGACCCAGCGTGTCTCCCTAGGGAGCACTAGTTCTGTTTGTAAAGACGAAAGATTGTACACTCAAGCTATGTTTGATTACAGACAGCTGAACAAAGTCACAGTAAAGAACAAGTATCATTTTCCTAGGATTGATGACCTCTTTGATCAAATGAGAGGAGCAAAGGTATTTTCCAAGATTGACCTGAGGTCAGGTTACCATCAGTTGAGAATCAAGGATGAAGACATTCATAAGACAACCTTCAGAACAAGGTATGAATATTATGAGTTTGTGGTGGTATCATTTGGTCTCACAAATGCACTAGCTACATTTATGTGCCTTGTGAATAGCTACTAAGTTTGTTCTTGTTTTCCTTGATGACATTCTTGTGTATTCTAAGAATGAGGAAGAACATGGAGAGCATTTGAGATTGACATTGCAATTTCTTAGGGAGCACTGGTTGTATGCAAAGTTGAGCAAGTGTGACTTCTATAGAGATAGAATTCAATATTTGGGTCACATTATCTCAGAAGAGGGTATATCTGTGGACCCTGTAAAGATAGAGGCCATTATGAATTGGCCTACTCTAAGAAATGCAATAGATGTAAGATCTTTTATGGGACTTGTAGGATACTATAGGAGATTCATTGAAGGATTCTCCAAGGTTGCACATGCCATCAATTATTTGCAAAAGAAGGGCATAAAGTTTGAATGGACAGTAAGGTGTGAACAAAGCTTCCAACAATTGAAGAACATTCTCACTAGTGCACCAGTTTTGAAATTTGCATACCCAGCGAAATATTTTGTGGTGTATACCAATGCATGTGGACAAGGGCTTCGGGGATTCCTTATGCAACACAACCACGTTATATGTTATGAGTCAAGAAAGTTGAAGGATAATGATAAGAACTATGCTACTCATGATCTGGAACTTGAATCCATAGTACATGCTCTCAAGATGGAGGCATTACTTGATGGGTAGAAGATTCAAGTTAAGGACGGACCATTGTGGTCTGAAGTATTTGTTTGATCAGCCTACTCTAAATGCTAGGAAAGCTAGATGGATGGAGTTTTATGTGAGTTTTATTTTGAAATCAAACACATAAAAGGAAAAGAGAATAAGGTTGTTGCAGAGAAAACTTCCTATGGCTTTGGGTGTACCACAACAAACAGAGTAACCGCAAAAATCAATCCCTTCCCAATATGCAAGAGAAATAACAAATCTAACACTAAAGGATCTCGAGACACACCTTATTCCGAACGGTTGATGTAGATCCCCGTTGATTTTTTTCCAATCCCGCTTGTGTTAACAATTTTCTCTCTCAACAACAGCAAACAAGACAAGCATGCTATATAATGGTGTTAGACCTACTCTAGAATATATAATCAATAATGTATAAGTAATTAAAAGAATCCATGGGTTCAATATTCATTTAAATGCACATCATTGGATAGGAAAAGATATTTCTATTAATATAAATCAAAGATTACATGAATGACAACCTCTGTCGGCACGTCTACGAACCGGAGAAACTGAGTCCTCCACCTGGGCCTCCACTACCTCAATCCCCCATCTCTCGATAGCAATCTCACAAGAAAAGGCAAGATTGGGAAGAACACCAAGTGCTCCAAGGGACAAAGGGATGCAGACTCAAATATAAGCAAGCTACGGCAACAATGGACTATATTTTACTTGCTCTTCAATTCCCCCTCTTCAATGTATCCAAAGGGTTCCTTATATAGTGCTTCACTGGGGTAATGGAAGGTCAAATCCAAGCGATCTCAAGACATATGGAAGGACAGGAGACAAGTGACATGGATCCACATCAAGGAAAAATCCAAAAATATTTGTCCTTTTGCACACATCCCAATGTACGTGGTTTTAAGGGTTATATCCGCGTGTATACGCGAGAAAGGGTTTAAAAGTCGCATACAGCAAATAATGAGTGTTTTAGGGATTCTCTTGGAAACATCAAAGGTACAAAAATGGTCCATGGGGTCCAAAGAGTCTGCAGAGGGACAGGGAAGGCCATAAATGTGTGATCTACCATGTGTGGTAAAATNAAAGGTATTTGATGCACTCATCAGGAAGGTGCAGGAAATGCACGTGGGATCTCTTAGTATTTGCCAATCAAATTTGAGGTAGCAGATTGTTAATCATACTACTGGAGATGAAATGTATGTGCAAGTAAAAGGCAAATTGCAGCAGAAAAATCTTGAGAAGAGATATGAGGGATATAAAATGGAAGAAGATGGGCTTCTTACTTATAAAGGTAGAATTTACATTTCGAAGGTAGCAGATTTGAGGATAGTTGTTATGGACGAGATCCATCAAGCTCCATATTCTAGTCACCCGGGATATCAAAAGACAATTTCTATAGCCAGAATGCAGTACTTTTGGCCAGGTATGAAAAGGGAAATGGCTGAATATATTTCAAGGTGCATGAAATGTCAGTAGGTAAAGGTTGAGCATCAACACCCTGTGGGTTTGTTGTAGCCTTTGCTAGTTCTAGAATGGAAATGGGAAGTTATTTCCATGGACTTTATTATAGGATTGCCAATGACTTGGAGACAACATGATTCTATCATGGTTGTGGTGGACAAGTTGACAAAGGCAGCACATTTTATACCGGTTAAGTCTATGCATAAGACAGATGACATTGCAAATATATTCATGAAGGATATTTTCAAATTGCATGGATTTCCAAAGGCAATAGTCTATGACAGATATGTCAACTTCACTTCCAAATTTTGGAAGGGGTTGTTTGCGGATTTTGGTAGAAAGCTGAACTTCACCACTGCTTACCATCCTCAGACTAATGGGAAGACAGAGAGGGTAAATCAAGTGCTAGAAGACATGCTTCACATGTATGTGATGGACAAACCAACCAAGTGGGAAGATTATCTACACTTGGTAGAGTTTTCCTATAACAATGGACAGCAAGCATCCTTGGGGATGAGTCTGTATGAAGCTTTGTATGGAAGGAGGTGTAGGACACCAATGACTTGGGATAATCCAGTGAACAGGGTTGTGCTTGGTCCAGAATTTCTCAAGGAGATGGAGCAAGAGGTTGTAAAGATCAGGCAGAATCTGAAAGCATCCCAAGACAGACAAAAAATCTATGCTGATAAGCATAGGATGAACAGAGAGTTCAACATTGGGGATCATGTTTACCTCAAAGTGAGGGAAAAGAAGAGTTCCTTGAAGCTTAGGAATTTTTCCAATTTGTCACCCGGATACTGGGGGCCATTTGAAGTGCTTGAAAGAATAGGCCAGTTGCATATAGACTTGCATTGCCTACTAGCACTAGGTCTCATAATGTTTTTCATGTTTCCTTGCTTAATAAATATATGCATGACCCTAACCATGTGATAAATTGGGATGTGATTCAGGTGGAACACAAGGGAGAGTTCCGAATCGATCCAATGCACATCCTCGATAGGAAGGTCACCATGCTCTGGAACCGATCCATAGGACAGGTAAAGGTGCAATGGGAGCACTATGGTCTTGAAGAGGCTACGTGGGAGCTAGAGGATGCCATGCGATTGGCACATACATTTTTGTTCAAATCTGCAGAACAATGAGGCGATGCCAGTGTAGCATTTTGTTGAAATTTTGTAAGCACTGACGACAGTGTTATTCAAGGGGGAGGGGAATGTAACACCCTAGTTTTAACCTCGTTGCATTAATGTATATGATGTAAATACTATATCGAATCATGACAAGGAGCTCAAGGCCAAGGCCCTGTCATTGATTAAGTTTGGTATATAGGAGATCATGGTGATGCTTATGGTTTCTGTGGTAAGTCAAGCATGTTTGTAAACATCATGTAAATATAAAAATTAATGAAAAAAAATCCCACATCCAGCTATGTCAATGCAACGAATAATGAGATGGGGGCATGATTTTCCTAAGGATAAGGAGGTGGGAATGTTGACCTTGATCCTGGTTGGGGAAAATCCATGTGTCATGGGGAGAACCCATCAAAACTATTAACTGCCCTCTTTCTTTTCTTCTCTTCCCAACCATTTATTCTGCCATAAGGTGGTTGAGGTAGTTATTGCTTGGAAGGGGAATAATATGGGAAAATTCAAATTGGGAAAAGCACCCAGTCCTGGAATGTCATGTTTTACTTGCATGGAAAAGAAAACACAAGAACTATATGCCAGTTTTACTCACGCATTCACATTTGGATTTACTCTCACGTTTTGAGAGCTGCGGGATGTTCTGGCTCATCATCCATCTTTCTTATCCATTCACGAAAAATCTCTTTATCAATTGAGCTCTTCCAGTGTGTATCCTTCGCATTCTCTGAGTGTTTAGTAACAATGTGGTAGCAGCGGAGCTCTACCTATGTGTATACATCACGTTCTACAAGTATGTTCCCTTGGAAGGACTATGATTGTTGTGTTGCAGCATTATCTTAAACTATAGAGTGTATGAGACCATGTTACTCATGTTCCAGAGTAAGCCTGTGTTATAGAGTCTCCATGTGGCTGTTGTATTGTGCACCCTAGTTCAAGTCTGAACTATGTACAAGATTTAGGAATGGGGGAGACATAGGATGTGCTTGAAAAACCTAGTGTGGAACCTCACGATAAGATAAGAGTGGTTGTTAAACCTGATATGCACATCCTAAAGAGCACTGGAAGGGAAGGTGTATCCTGAGGGACTGTGGATCAAAGAAAGGGACACTTCCTTGTGTTGGGTGTGTAACCAATAGGGAAGCCAGGCTACATAGGTCTTGTGAAGGTGTTCTTATCTCTATAGATGAGCTCACTAGCTTAGCAGTTCTTCCTACCCATTTCCTTGGAAGCCTGATAAACCCAACGGGGAAGATGGCTTGACTGTGTACAATATGATAAAACCATATGTTGGCTTGGTTGTGTCTTGTTGTGGTTGACCTGGTGTGTAACCTTTGGTTGGACATTCTGATAAACATGTGATAAACCCAACTGCAAATGTTGAATTAGCTAGGTATCCTGATAAAACCAGTAGTGAGATGGCTTGACTGGTCCTTAAAGGTGAAGGTTCGCTTGACTGTGCTCAATCTGTGAACTCAACTATGAGATGGCTTGGCTAGCAGGCCTGGGAACCCCATCTACTAGAATTTTTTACCCTAAAGCCTTATAAACCCAACTGTGTTGGCTTGGTTAAGTGTTATTGCACATTGGCTATGTATGAGTCTGCTAGTGTTCCCTTATTCCCGGAGGAAATCATGCCCATCTCGGGGGTGGCAGTGTCGCTGAGAGACTAAGGAGCACCCTGGCCTATGGTTGGGAGGAACATTGCAGGGACATAGCTGGTTGCGGGAAAAGTTCTATTCAAGATAAGTGTTCTTGTCTATGTTACTATGTTATTCTCTGCAATTGTATTTCTTGTCTTACAAATTGCTTGATGGAATGTGATGAACATGTTGCTAGGTGTAATTGATGCATTGTTCCTTTGAGTAACTACAATTACAGGAATCTATGTATGTTTTTCCATCATTGCATTTCAAACTAAGTTGCAGGGTAGATGGGCCAAATCGGTAATGTCCTGTGTGATCAGATCGATCCAAGAATTTGGTGGAAAAGATGAGTTTTCTACTAGAAATCTTCCTTTGTGCAAAATTTGAAAATTTGCAGGATGCGGGATGCAGAATGTCATTTCACATATTTTGGTTTCCGCAGATTCCCTTCTGTAAATTCCTCTCCGCAACTTGTGGGATCCTGGATGAGGAATCATGGTGTCGTAATTTCCACATTCTCAATCCTGCCATCCAAATCTCCACGCTGTCGATCTTCCTGGGATTATTCTCTGTCGTCGATCTATTTTCAATGCGGGATGCGGGATGCGGGTTGCGGGAAGTGATATTGCAAGTTTTGTAACTTGTCGACCCCGCAACTCGAGATTTCCGAACCGTTTATTTTTGCGGGTGAATTCTGAACCATTGATTTGGATCCAGTCTGTGGAATCATTTACAATCGTTTATTTCCATCGTGTTTCTCTCTGCTATCCGATCTCTTATGAGATCTTTCCTTGCAGATTGTTGAACTGATCTATGGAATATGGGAGGGAGCATGACAGTGTTGGAAATGTTGAGATGTGGTTCACAACCATGCCCCATGTTTCAATGAACGCTGAAGGTTCTCGATGAAAATTTTAATTCTGCATGATGATGGGGTATGGGGATGTGACACTAACCCAAAACACTAGCCTAGACTAGTCTATGTCGTCCCTATAAACAAACAATTACTAATAATTTTAAATATTAAGCGTTTATTTTAAAAGGATGTTAATTACTCAAAGGGGGTGGCAAAGGTGAAACAAATGTTGTTTTGACTCAATGTTGAAACAAGATGACTAAGCAAAGAGAAATGAAATGAAAAAATAAAAAACTATTCTCTTTATTTTTCAAATAGAAACTTGAAATCCACAAAAGAACAATTTCTTTTTATTTTTTCAAGAATAATGATATGCAATGTATTAAAGACAAAACCCTAACCTACATGTGTGTTAAACAACTATATGTTCTTTTTCTTTTTCTTTTATAAATTCAAAATAAAAACTACCTACAAACTAAAGTATGCAGATGACAAGAAGAAAGCAAAAGGAACTCTGATATACAACCACCAAACAGACTCTAGAATTCCCTAAATTCAGTTTAAACCCTACTTGGAAGGAAGGCTTGCATAAGAGACACGTCAACTACTTTGTCAAGGTGAAGTTAACCAACAAAAGAAGAAGTAAACAAAGACCAATAAGCTTCTAAATTTAGACAAAGATCACTAACAAAAGCTGACCAGAAACATAAGCCAAAAATCATGTGTTACGGAGAGAAATTCCTATGGCTTGGGGTACCACAACAGACAGCTTGACTCCAAAAATCAATCTTTTCCTATATACAAGAGAAACCAAATATCTAACACTAAAGGATCTCAATTCATACCTTATTCCATACGGTTGATGTAGATCCCCGTTGAGCTTTCCAACTCCAGCTTGAATTGATAAATTGCTTCCTCAAACATTCAATAAACAAGACAAGCATGCTATATATAATCGTGTTAGATCTACTCTAGCATATATAATCAATAACATATAATCATTTGAAATCATCCATGGATCAAATATTCATTCAAATACACATTATTGGATAGGAAAAGATATTTCTATTAATATAAAATAGAGATTACAATAGAGACAGCCTCTGTCAGCACGTCTGTGAATCGGAGAAACTGAGTCCCCCACTTGGGCCTCCACCACTTCAATCCTCCATCTCTCGATATCAAGCTCACAAGAAAAAGGAAATCTTGGGAAGAACTCAAAGTTCTCCAAGGGACAAAGGGATGCAGACTCAAGTATAAGCTCCAACAAAAATGGACTATGGTTTTCTTGCTCTCAATTCCTCATGCCTTCAATGTATCCAAAGGGTTCCTTATATAGCTCTTCAATGGGGTAATGGAAGGTCGAATCTGAGCAATCTTAAGGAATATGGAAGGCCAGGAGACAAGTGAGTTGGATCCACATCAAGGAAAACTCCAAAAGAATTTGGCCTTTTGCACACATCCTAATGTACGCGGTTTTAGGGGTCGAACCTGCGTATATACGTGAGAAAAGGTTTAAAAGTCATGTATGGAAATTTTTGCATGTTTTTAGGGATGATCTCGGAAACATCAAAGGAACAAAAATGGTCCATGGGGTCCAAGCAGTCTGCAGAGGGACAGGGAAGTCCATAAAAATGTGATTCACCATGTGTGGTAAAATCAGCTATAACAGATGCCCCCTAATGTGTGAGATCAGAGGGGTCATACGATGGTCGAAATACATTATAAGTCCATCCCAGAAGTAAAGTGACAAAGAACCCAGTGGAAGAACCAGCCATCCAATTAGCACTATACAATGATACAACTCTGCACATAACTGCAAATACATATAGCAGTCCCGGATACATAAGAGTACAATGGCCATGAATAGGCATGATACAATATGACATATGTGGTCATCGCCATGTACAATATAAATAGATCAGAATCTCCAAGATGAAGATATACAAAGGATCATGATCTCGATGAAGACTGAAGATATATAATGGATCAAGATCTCCATAATGGCTGGAAATGCCTGACATATACTGGAATCAAGTCACAAGAGCTGAAATCTCATGAACACTGGCACGATCAAGGAGGTAGCATATAAGAGACGCCACCAGTCTGGAAGGTCTTCTACACAAACCTCTACGAGTACATATCCTACTATGTGAATAGAGGTGTCGAGGTCAAACATAGTAGTCCATCATCTGATTACCAATCATTGATGTATACCGTTAACAGACGCGAGATCACCCACCGATAATGAAAATGGGAATCAGGGTACTAGAGTGCAAACTAAAAAGTGTGAATAAATGTGTTGAGGTTGAACACTTGAGAGAATCCATTGAACAGGGGACATTGATCTATTCCCAAAAACTATCAATGGCGAGAGAACCTGCCACTAAGGACTGCAAGTCTCAAAGCACTCACAAATGACTCTAGATTCTTATCCCAGAATAAATGATATGAAGTCGATGGGATGAAATCCGCTAGAAGGAGGGCATTAAGGAATCCTCCATCATCCAACACAAGGTACTCAGCAAATCTATATAATGTGGAAGGACTCAATCATAAGGTGCATGAACCAGTAACTGTACCAGGAATGGCCGAGATGCAAATTCAAGATAACTGAGGAATGGTCGATTCAGGTTTCAACTTCCTTCAAACAAGAGCATAAAGGCGAATGGTGACTAAATATAGGCAGCATAGAATCGATATACAAAACTGGGACATCTCTGTGACACAGGAGGCATCGACAAAGGCTCCATAGGGACTGGAAGCTTAACTAGTTGGTGGAGATAAACTCAGATAAATGAGTACAGCTTTTAAAGTCAAACTATTAACCCAACCAACAAATGTGATATACAGTGCTCTATTCGAAGGCAACACGACTCAACTGTTTCCAAAGATAACATCTTTTCTTGTCTGGATTTTTGGTTTTTTAAATTTTTTTGGACTTTTTCAAAAATTTGAAAAGCTTGAAAAAGAATAAAATCACTTTAAATTTACAAACTAGGAGGAGACGAGTGTCAAGGGACAAACAAACTAGTTCCAAGCAGCAGAACATACCTATGCTCAATGCAAGGATACATGTGTAGGATAGTGACACTCGGGGAAAAATCCCCTCCCAATAAAAATAGGGAATCAAGCTGCAAAGGATATATAAAATGGCTCTACGTGGCTAGACATGAGACAAGCTCGGACTATATGGCTGATACTCAAAGTCAGGGAAGCCGGTGTAAGGCTCAATGAGGTAGGAAAATCTCATGATAATGCAATTACAACTTGACATAAGGGATTCCAAGGGAAACAGGACAGCAAAAGATCAAGAGGAGTATGAGGCTCTTGCGAAATGTCATGGAAATACTATACAACAGACTCCCACATCCTAAAGGACAAAACTGTCGACATGGGCACCAACTGCAAATAAGGAGCTAACTAGGGTACCCATGTAAGGTCAAGTTCTACCATTCTAATCATGCCACTTCTAAAACAGCAAGAAGGTTCCGTGACAATATAGAATGGGTTCCTACCTATGGTCATAATGAAACGGTCATAAGGTCATGCAAAATGCAAATGGAGGTGAAACCTAACCTATATGCCAATTTAAACATGATACCTGAAATTGGCACGAACGGGTCAAAACAATGGTTGAAACGGCGCTCAAAACGATCTCCTACATCATATATTAGTCAAAAACAATCCAAAAGGGTCAGAAACAGTCCGAAACTATAGAAAAGGGGGTTAAAATTTTCAAAATTTTGAAAATTTTCTATAAATAGTAAAAAATTCAAAACCTTATATAACATTTGAAATTTTTACCCAATTGAGCTCAGAACTTCAAACGTGAATTTCAGGAGATCCAACCGGAGGAATCTGACACCGTTTTTTCTAGGTAATTTCCCATGCCCTACTCTTTCATTTTCATGTAAATTTTTCAACTTTCCATGGTCCAATTTGATTTCTAGGCCACCCTAAAGTATGCATCATAGCCCACGCAGAAATTGAGGATTTTTTCATGTATAGGGCTGGATATACGTGGAAAAAGGCCTCAAATTTGCGTACATACGTGGTTAATTAGCAAACAGTCGCGTATCGGGCGTGTTCAAGTTTTCTAAGACTTCTAATGACCCAAACTTGAATTAAATGTGTAGGATGGTTCTGGAATGGAGGGAACATGAGCACGGGGATGTACAAGAAGCAATACATGGTGATCTAATGGCACAATAGGCTCTTCGTGCATGCAGGCTCTACAAGTTTTGGTGTCTTGGTGGCTTAAGGGACAAACCAAGACTGCTGCAGATGCTAGTAGACTATTGGGATCCTGACTCAGAGTCTTTCGAGTTTGACGGGATGTCCCTCACCATAGAAGTGGAGGACATATACTATATTACTGGATTGTACCGACGGGGGGCAGTGGTGAACCTACATTCTCGCAGGCCCAGAGGTGGCTCACCATAGATGAGTACATAGCAGTGTATTATTATCTGGACACGAAGAAGTTTGGGAGTCAAATCCCACTCCATACAAGTGCTAGGCCTAAAGGCCATACTATTGAAACTGGACAGGATAGCGGGGCTAGCCTCACTCCACTAGGCCTCATGGCCTCTGATGTTCTACGCGGTGGAGTGTATGAGACCCACAAATTACGATTGGATCACTACACTATTGGGAAACATGAAGCACTAGCTCAGTGAGGGAAAGATGGGAAGAGTATGAAACGTCGGTTTTAGTAGCATACTGAGCACGTTTTTCTTTGAGCATGTTCCAGGATTGAGCCCTAGATTTGACGTTCCTCTTCACAGTGTTCAAGATCTGGCCCAACAACATTGGGCAGATGCGATGTGTACACTGGGTGGAGGTAGGGTGTCCAACCCCTATCCAACTGATTTCTTTCCATGGTGGCGGTGGCAGATAGTTGCCATCAATGACTACCCCTATGCGAGGATAGATTTTCGAGGAGATCTTGACATGCCACTACCACCAGGATCGGCATACGATGACATTGGTGACGAATCCCAACCCTCTTTTTAAGATTTTTGAGTTATTAAATTTTTTTGTGTTTTTTGATATATGGAATCAAAAATACATGTTTTTGCTTGACAACACATAGTGACATCCTCTCATATGTATGAAGATGTAGTACCACGGCGGCCTGAAGGCTTCCCTCGTCATAGACAGAGGGGAAGAGGAGATGATATTACGAGTGTGGATGCGAAGCGGATGCTCCAAAGCATTCATACCAACTTCGTGCGGCTAACACATAGGGTACCCATGGTGCAAGTCAAGGACCTACCTAAGGCCATGCAGCGTCAGGTGGTGAGTGTGCCATGAGCATGGGTGTGGTTGTTTCGATGGCTAGCTAGAGTCATGTTGACATTACACGATCAGAACCCCCCTCGTCCTCCCCAAGCTTAGATACCTGGGAGTGATACATTTTGTACTACCATGTATTTATATTTTGGTGGCTCAGAAGCCCCATTTTTGTATTATGACACTATGTATTATCACATTTTAGATGTTTAATGAAAAACTTTTATGATGATTGGTTTATTTATTTACATGTGTAAAAATGTATGTTTGTGATGAGCTTATTGTCTATGAAACAAATTCCAATCTAACACGTAGTTAGCATATGAGTCAGCAACTTGATTATAAATTCTTAGAACATGTATGTATGTTATGTTGTCAAATTGTCATTCTAATAATCTCACACGTAAGAATGTTCGTAATAATGTTGGATCTCTAACATGATACAAGCCATTAAGCTATGACACTACTAACTCCAAATCAAGATGTACCTCAAGAGATAGAACACCATGTGAAATGGAATCCCGTAGAAGCTCGATATTGGCACTATATTTAGCAACATTGTTTGAATTGGGCCATAAACATATGCCTCCTGAAGACAATACCTGACCCATAGGAGTATAAATAACCCAAGAAGTAGAGGCTGAGTGTTGAGTGTGACGGCTTGCACCATACACGAATCCTATATAGATGGAAGACTCCATTGATATCTGCCATAAGAAATGGAAGCTAATCAACAAACCCGATCACCATAAAAAAAACCTAACTATGCAAAATCTTGTGCAATAATATACAATAGTCAGCCCTGGTTGAAAATCATGCAGAGTACTTTTTAAGATAGAGCCCATTTCTAGGCTTCGCCAAGGCCGTCCTTTTGTAATCTACTAGCTCATAAGTGCCCTTCTCTAACACATGTTTAACCACGTAAGGACCATGCCACATGGGGTTGAATTTTCCTGCCCCCAAGGATTATTTAGCTTGGTCCCACAAAAAGACCAAATCTCCTTCACTAAACTTCCTTGGACAAATAGATTTATCATACTAGACCTTAACACGACACTTATTCACCTCTAGAGCCACTAAAGCATCTCAACGTTACTCATCAAGCTGCTCTAAATGGACCAAACATTCCTCCAATGGGGAAGTGTCTGGTAAGAGCTCTATGGCTAGCTTCAAAGAAAGGATTTCGCACTCAACTGGCAATACAAACTCCACTCCATGTACAAGCTGATATGGAGAAAAATTAGTGACAATCTTAACTACGGTCCTATAAGCCCACAAAGCAGGATATAACATGATATGCCAATTGGTATTGCTTTGTGCAATGGTTCGTTGGAGAATGGACTTGAGTGATTTGTTCACTGCTCCAACCTGTCCATTCGTCTAAGGGTAATAAGAAGAAGAATGCTCCTACTTATACCCTAACTTCGATGCCAACTCTTCCATCATCCGATTCTGAAAGTGCCTACCATGGTCAGTGACAAGCTCTTTTGGAATACTGAACTGAGTAATAATCTGGTTTAATACGAAGTGTGCGGCTGTCTCACCATTGGATTTAATCGTGGGCATAGCCTCAGCCCATTTCGTGAAGTAATCAACAGCCACGATAATATGATGATGCCCCCCAGATAAATCTGGGTTGCAATCCATGAAATCAATCCCCCACTTAGTGAAGGGATCGGCAGTGATAATTGGATGTAACGGGGCAGGATGCGAGTGCATATTACGTGCGAACACCTGGCAAGGGTGGCACTTCTTGACCACATTAGCACAATCTTTAAAGATCAACGGCTAGAAATAACCTGCACTCAATATTTTTTATGTTGTAGAAATCCTAGATAAATGACCCCCACACGCCCCTCCGTGGAAATCATTCACCACAAGCTCAGCCTCCTCATGAGTTAAACAACGAAGTAAAGTGGAATCTACCCCACGGCGGTACAATGTGTTATCCACTATGAGGTAATTCTTGGATACGTGACGTAATCGTCGTTGTTCATCCCGTGAAAGGTGAGTAGGGACCTTCAATGTTTGTAAATATATGATAATATCCACATACTATGGATCCAAAGTTGAGATTAAGAAGATCATGTGCTCATCGACAAACGTATCTTCACTAGCCTCCTCCTCCTCCTCAGTCGGGAAATCAGATATAAGCTCCACAAAAATCAACAATTTCTTCGATTTTGCCAAAACAAACTCGAGATCAAATTCTTGTAAGATGACAATCCACTTATTATACTTTCCCCCTATCATCCTTCTAGTGAGGATGAACTGAAATGGATTGACATGGGCAACCACCAAGGTCTGGCGAAGGAGAATATAGTGTCTCAATATTTGAACGGTAGCTAAGGAAAGCTTCTCCACATGGGAATAACAGATTTCTGCATATATAAGGTTCTAGCTCAGATAATATATGACATGCTCTTGGAGATCCTCATCCTCTTAAACCAAAACCATACCAATCGTCTCCATAGACGCGGCCACATAAAGAAGAAAAATCACGGCTATAGTCGAGTGGACTAATCACTGAGGCTGATGCTAAGGCTCGCTTAAGTGCATCAAAGGACTCCTGGGCTTACTCATCCCAGCAAAAGGTAGTGTCCTTCTTCAAAATATGCATAAAGCCTCTAATCAAATTGGAAAATTTCATGGCGAATCTCCATAAGAATTTTTCCATGCCCTGCAAACATTGAATATGTCTAATGTTTCTCAAGGGAGACAATTGAAGTATTGCCTCAACCTTCAAAGGGTTGACTCTTATACCCTCTTTGGAGACAATGAACCCTAATAAGCGACCAGACTTCACGCAAAATATGCACTTGTGAGGATTTAACCTGACCAAATAATGGTGGCACCTTTCGAACACTAATCTCAAATGGTCGGAATGATGCATCCTCTAACAAGAATGAGTAGCAAGGTCATCCAAAAAGACTTCAATAATCGATTTAAGATCATGGAAGATCAAGGTCATAGCCCACTGAAAAGTGGCTCCGGCGTTTTCAAGGCTGAAAGGCATCTTCCGATATGCAGAGTTACCCAAGGAAAAATAAAGGCAGTCTTATGTTGGTCCTCAGGTTTGAATTGTATCTGATTATATCTGGAAAAGCTGTCCATAAAGGAAAATACCTCGCTTCCCGCACACTCATCCAAAATTTTATCAATAAATGGTGTGGGAAAATTATCCTTAGGATAGGCACGATTCAAGTCACAGAAATCAGTGCATATATGGATCATTCCCTACTTTTTATCAACCGGAATGGGATTTGAAACCCACTCCTTCAAGGGAACGGGATAGATAAAACCGGCATTCAACAGCTTTTCTATCTCAGCCTTAATCGCGGGTGCTTTCCTAGGATTCACTGCATGCAAGCATTGTCGAACAGGCTTAGAATTGGGATAAGTTTTAATTTCATGCTCAACAATGTGAGGGTTGATACCTGGCATTTCCTCATATGACCAATCAAATACATCACAAAATTATTTGAATAGCTCGGTATACTCTTGAATCTCAGCATGGGAACATTCTGCCCCAATATAGACATTCTCAATCTTTCCAGGATCACGAGAGATATTTATAGGAATGGTAGGAGATATATTTTTCATGTTTCCATCAGCCATCGGACCAGGAGAGATTAATGGAACCATGGGACTACCAATTCTCTCACTAAGAACTTCCCTAAATTCCTCATGCTCCAAACGATCAAGCTTAGGAAAGAAGTAAGATCTATGATGCAACTCTTCCTAAGGTGGCTCAACCCCAGACATAACCTCAATAATAGCTTCATCTAAAGGAAAAACACTATCAAGGAAGTCATGTGCGTGAGAAGACTGAACTGCCCATGCAGGTAGCACATATGGGTCCTCCTCCTCTGTCCACAAAGAGGAAGGACTAGAATCTGCAACACATTCAATATTATCTTGATATGCTATCATAGTTGCAGGAAATCACACATCTGTTCCGATGGGCTCCCTCGAAGGACTCGGTGTAGGAAGAATCCAAGGATCTTCCATATGAGTGGTGCGAAAAGACACCGAATGCAATGACGATGAAGCCTCATCGGAAGTAGACCCGATCATAAGAACAGGTGTAGGACAACTAAATGATCCCATAAGGGATCGGTACATGCCGACACCCACACTCCCAGTTGCTAGCAAAGAGTGCGTGACAATCGGGACAGAAGCTCCCGAAGATGTGGTAACACACGGATTCTTGAATGAAATTTGATCAATCGTAACTATCTTCCCATTAAATGGAAATCATACAACTCAGAATAGAGAAGATGCTATGGCTTGCATACTGTACATCCAATTCCTACCCAGTAACAGATTGTAGTCAAGGGGCACATCAACCACCTCAACCTCAATCACGACTGTCTTCCCTCCCAAACAGACCTTAAGAGAAGGAAGAATGATGTGCGGATGAAATCATCTACCATCAAACACAGTAAACATGGTAGTGGATTTAGACAACTCAAGGGAACCCAAACCCTTCCAACATGCCAAAGACATCACGGAAGTAGAAGGGCCTTCATCAATCACTGTGTGCTTGATGGTCTTGTTAAGACATTCTACATGAATCAAGAGAGACACATAGTAAAGCAAGTGAGGTTGTAGTCCCACGGTTTCAAATTTGATGACGGAGGAAGAATTATTATCGTTAACACCAAGAGCAGAAAGAAAATCTTTCCTTTGCGAAGGACAACTCTGAAGTACTTCGAGTGTAGACATTGCACAAGGAGTGTGGCCCAAATCCTTGACAACAGAATAGTTCTAGGTGGCTTGGGCATTAGGATTGTGCCCCAAACACTTAAGGACTCCCTTAGGAATGCGAGGAGCAACTTCAGGTTTATCCATAGGTTTTTCAATACGCAAAGGACTCTCGGATGGAGCAGGTTCCTTTCCAAGGTCTGGTTGTGACGAACCATAGTCCTTCGCATGATTCACAACCTTAGCAGCATGCACCATGTTGATGCAACCATGACAACTACAAGCTTCTAGCAGATCTTGATCCCCACCAAACTAATCATGGGTCCTTGAGTTCATATTTTGATTATGAGGTAAAGGGTTAGTCAGCACAGCTAAGCCCTGCGTTATGAACCTCAAGGATTCTTCTATCTGAGGTCACAAGTGAGTGAGGTGGTCCTCCTTACATAACTTGCAAGGAAACTTAACCTTACGTTTAGGCTGCTTGTCCCCCACAGCATTTCAGGTGTTCTTGTCATTACAATTGGCATTTCCATTCTTATTCCCACCCTTATGATTTTTTTTACCCTTATTCTTATTCCTTCCGGGTTGTCGGTCACTCTTCTGGTCCGATGATTGTACCGAAAGCACACTCGCTGTTTGGGTGGGTTGAAACGAAGCCGTGGCTTGTCCCAAAGCAGATTGGTTGATAGATAATTGACTGACCTGTTTCAAAATTGAATCCATGGGTTTGGTACTCATACAACCAACAATTCCATCGGCTTGTGGTCTAAGTTTGACCTTAGGGTCGAAACTAGAACGCAGAGCATTAGGAATGATCTCATATAACAAACTAGATTGAGCATAAATCAAGTCCAATTCCTGTGCCCTAAAAATGGCTTGTTCCTCATTCTGAAATCCAGATGTAGAAAAATACTTCACTATATAAGGTAGTAACGACTTAAGGAACCACTCGAGGAGAAACTCTGGTGGTATGAAAGCTTTAATCAATCTCTTCCGTCTACGCCACTCTTGGATATGGTCCAAGATATGCATGGCTTTATCTTGCCGAAATGTCGACAAGAGTTCTGTACCAACATCGTAACGCACTGGTAGCTGGAAGTGGTTGAGAAAATTCATAGCTAGGTCATCGAACAAAGTGAATTCCCCCCTAGGTAGCTCTATGTACCATTTTGCGGCAGGCCCAATGAGGGTGCATTGAAATAGCCTTAAATAGATCGAATCTTCATGTAAGGAGTTAGAAGAGCACCATAGGTGAAATGTAGTAACATGTTCACTCGGATCTTCTCCTGGTTTTCCCTCGAACTTGGTAATCTCCAAGGGAATATTTGTAGGGATAGTCGTCCAAGCCATGTCATAAGATACTGAATCGTTCGTTAGTCTCAACAAGTCAGGCAGATTTAACATTGCGAGGAAAGGGAGCCTAGGTTGAGAAGGTCTATGAGGTTCTCCCTGATAATTTTGGTTCACATAGGAATGATTACCGTAACCACCATGGCCATGGCCATAGTATCCTCCTCCCATTTTACCCATTTAGGGTGGCATGGAAGCACCATAATGTGGTGTACCTTGACTATTTGGGGCTACAAAGCCATAATTCAGGGAGTAAGCGGGTTGTTGATACCCATACCCATAAGGTGAATAAATTTTTGCATACTGTAGTCCATAATATGGTCCATAAGAAGTCCCATGAGATGTCCCATGAGAAATTCCATAGGTAGGAATAGACGTTTCGGAAGTGAGAGTACGACCTCCAGAAGTAGGAATACGACCTCCCGATACAACAGGAGGTACTTGACTCTGAGACACAACTACGCGAGTAGCAGTAGTACACACATGACTCGTAGCAACATTCTAACCCGAAGGACCATGTGAATGTGGGGGAGGAATAGCATTTGAAGAACTAGGAATAGAGGACAAAGGGATATGTGAAATCACGTAAGTGGTATTCCCTACAGTCACTCGTCTTGGCTCTAGTATCTGAATAGGAATACTAGCACTAGGTCTAGAATGAACATGTGATGTAGCCTCCACCACTAGGATGGAGAGTGCAATGTGACTCGTGCTCCCAAATCTCTCCACATGGAAAGGCATGGGAATGCCCCCAGGCATAGTGCTAGGATCAAATTCCGACTCGGCATGGAACACCGGGTCATGTACAGGGATTCCAGGCATGCCATAACTAACATAACTAGTGCTCGTAGGTTCATGATGAGTCTCATCATCCAGCATCCAATACCGACAACTTGTGGATGAGGGATCATACCCAGAGTGTGTAGGTATATCATGTGAAGGAGTGAACCTAGAGTGTGTAGGTATATTAGGTGAAGGATCGTACACAGGGGTAAGATCATCTTCTCCAACCTCCTGAGGTGGAGAAGACAACTCAAGAATTTCATCTTCATGATATCCCATCATGTGTGAATAAATGTGAGAATTAGTCCACCTGGACTGTCTGTTTCCCTCTCCCAAAGGAGTAGGAGATGTAGAAGCTGGAAGTCCTGCTAAATGACGAGAACGGCAGGGTGTCACACCCGAATCCACAATGACTCAAAAAAAATAAAAAAGACTCTCTAATTATGCAAACCCTAAGCAAGCTAACATGCATAGAGCATACACCAATATAATCTAAAGGCAATCACAAGAAAATAAGGGTGGGATATGTGAGCTCTCAAATGAAGCAGGTATGTCTTGCCTAGGAGAGGCTTGAGACTCCCATACACAACAAGCGGAGGTTTGTAACCAATTATTGTAGCCCTCAGCTTCAATGCATATAGCGACTGTGCTGTCCGACCCCAACCTAGCCGAGACACCTGGATAATAACCTCTGCAAAATACCCCCTTAATAACCTAGGTAAGGCAACTAAGGTCACCTCAATATAATCAATGCTCAGGCAGACATTCGCAGGCGAGATTGACCATATGGGTAGGGTAGCAAAGCCCAAAACACTCGAAAGAGCCCCTGGATACAAATCCAATCCTAGAAATATCTCTGGTGCTACTCAGTAATGACTATGGGTCATCCCAATCAATAATCACTCACACTTCCTCGTGCTTAGCTCCCTTGTAAGAGGAGGATCCTGAGAAACACTAATTATACCAAGGAATTCATGCTCTCACCTGGATAGACACATACATGTTGTTGTTTAGTGGTCTTGGAGAATTTACTCACAATCAACTATTCCAAGACCCTAAAACCTAATCTTATTGGTGTACCCTATCAAATAAAATAGTGTAATCCATTTTAATTAAGCGTTGATTTTATTTGGCTTTATTACTCAAAAAAGGTAGATGACCGTGCAACCAATGGTGTTATGACGCAACTCGAAGTAAAATGCACACCTAACAATCAATGCAAATGCATTGTGTCGAATGAAAAACAGGGAATTCTACTACGTGAAATGCAAAATTTTCTTCAAATGACAAATGCAATTATTCCTATATGAAAGCCTATCTAATACTTCTCTAAGCAAACCTAGTGCAAGTACCATGCAAAATGAAAATTGCAATGCATAATGATGCAAAGAAGCAAATATTTTTGGATTTTTTGAATAAAAATGAGATACTAAAGCAAAAGAATGATTCTACTATCCCCAGACTATGCAAGCACAATCAAACAGCACTTACGCAAAGTAATAAGGTAAAAGAAATCTAATGCACTAATCCCAAACCAAAAAATTGAAAATGCAATGACAAGAACATTCTTAAAAAAGAAATTTGCCCTAAAAAGAGTGTCTTTGGTTAAAAACAGAGGTGTATACAGACCCTAGCAGTATCAAAGGAGACTCAGCAATCATTAAAATTCACCCAGCAACAATCCATCTTCCTCTAAAAGGAAAAACTTGGGGCATACATGACTATTCGCAGTGAACCCACATATGTACACTGATATAGCAGTCAAAGCCGCATGTATACGTGACTGTGAGTTAAAAAATCACGTACAGGAAGAAAAATGTATAAAAAGAAAGGTAAATAGATCAACTGAGACAAAATTCACACCAATTAGACACTACCAAGCAAACATGCCCCTATACCTGACTCAGAAACAGAGAAATAAGAGAAATTCAAGAACATTGAATGTCGATAAAAACCCCCAAAGGACAACTACTAGGAACTCCCCAGCGGAGTTGTCAATTCTGTTACGGAGAGAAATTCCTATGGCTTGGGGTACCACAATAGACAGCTTGACTCCAGAAATCAATCCTTTCCTATATGCAAGAGAAACCAAATATCTAACACTAAAGGATCTCGATTCGTACCTTATTCCAGATGGTTGACGTAGATCCCCATTGAGCTTTCCAACTCCAGCTTGAATTGATAAATTGCTTCCTCACATTCAATAAACAAGCCAAGCATGCTATATATAATCGTGTTAGATCTACTCTGGCATATATAATCAATAACCTATAAGCATTTGAAATCATCCATGGATAAAATATTCATTCAAATACACATTATTGGACAGGAAAAGATATTTCTATTCATATAAAATAGAGATTACAATAGATACAACCTCTGTCGGCACATCTGCGAATCAGACAAAATGAGTCCCCCACTTGGGCCTCCACCACTTCAATCCTCCATCTCTCGATAGAAAGCTCACAAGCAAAAGGCAAGCTTGGGAAGAACACAAAGTGCTCCAAGGGACAAAGGGATGCAGACTCAAGTATAAGCTCTGGCAACAATGGACTATAGTTTTCTTGCTCTCAATTCCTCATGCCTTCAATGTATCCAAAGGGTTCCTTATATAGCTCTTCAATGGGGTAATGAAAGGTCGAATCTGAGCGATATCAAGGCATATGGAAGGCTAGGAGACAAGTGAGTTGGATCCACATCAAGGAAAACTCCAAAATAATTTGGCCTTTTGCACACATCCCAATGTACACGGTTTTAGGGGTCGAACCTGCGTATATACACGAGAAAGGGTCTAAAAGTCGCGCATGGAAATGTTTGGATGTAGGGATGATCTTGGAAATATAAAAGGAACAAAAATGGTCCATGGGGTCCAAGGAGTCTGTAGAGGGACAGGGAAGGCCATAAAAATGTGATTCACCATGTGTGGTAAAATCAGTTATAACATCATGCCATGCAAAGAGGGTGGGGGGAATGAGAAAAGAGAAAACCATAATGCTACAAATGGACTTGCACCATAGATAAATAACACCCAAAAGGGATGACACTAACTCCTTGGAGTCATGCACCTATAGAGGACCCCAAAATACCTCCCAAACAAGCCTCAAACAACCAACCAAACCAGAAAATGGAGGAAAAAACACTGATTATGAGGCATACACAAGTTATACTACTATCAAGTCACATGTCACTCATAATTTGAAAGTGTAGCAGGTCATGTGTACATCCCAAACATGCAACTATTGAGTCTACAACTTGCGTATGGGTGAGAAAAAAGTCAAAAAATGCCTATCAGAATGAGAAGGTGTTCCTAAGTGGTAAGAAGGACCTCAAACCTTGTAGAAGTCTAGAAGAAAGACAAAGAAACCCCAAATAGACAAGGCTCTTCCTAGCAAAGTCACCAGTTCTGTTGTAGAGAAAATTTTCCTATGGCTAGGGTTTAAGAGGCCATCAACATACTAAGGCGGAAAAGTGGATGCATATAGTTCTGCAAGTAAATATAAACAAGGTCAGAGATTGGAATGATTCATACCTTATCCAAACAAAGGTTGATCCAAGAATCCCTTCAATTCTCCTCTTGCTCCTCTTGCTCCAAGAGACCTGCAAAACAAATCCTACCTTATTCAAACCAATATGACCACATATAAAGTAATGATAATCAAAACAATATGAGAAACTATTCTCATTAACATAAACATATGATCATAAACATAAATTCATTACACATGAACAATGATTTGGGAAGAAGAAGGACATTACATATTTATTAGTCATGAAAATAAGTACAAATATACCTTCTCTTCAAGTTGGGCACCTCACAAAACCTTGATTTGGTTCTACTACTTCTCTTCTCCAAGGAACTCAGCCTCCAAGCTCTGCAACACAAGGAGAAAGCGTCTATGGCAAAGGTGGGGGGAATGTGAATCCCAATTCCTCCAGCATAACAATGAAAATGATTCACATCCCTTCTCATGGACCTCTCTATCTCTATTTATATATTTCTGGAAATATAGGGTTGAAGACAAAGTAGCTACAACTGAAGGATTCATTTGCATAACCACCCAAACTACCCAAAATTCGAGAAACATCCATTTTTGACGTGTACAGGAAAAATCCGTAGGATGCAGTGACAACAATCAAGTATGTAAGTTGATGTACGCGGGTTGCAGTGATAGTAGTCATGTATACAAAGGGATACATGAGTTTCAATGTCAATACTCATGAATATAATAGTAATTTAGGGAATACATGGGTACCATGTACGACAAGTCATGTATAGGTTAAATATTCTCATTTTAATGGTACTTCTAGGCATTTTCATACTTTGTTGTCTTATAAAGAGTTTTATCAGACTTAGATACATTTCCAATAGTTCAAAGAAGAGGTCAAATAGAGTTACATAACTCCGAGTATGGGTCCTCCAATATAGGTGTTTTTTCAGTGACTTTCATGAAGTGTCATCATGGAAGTGTCGACATGCAACGGAATCATGGGAAAGTGGTCACATGAAGAGATGTTTCATTTTGGGCTACAACAGTGGAAATTGAATATGGTTGCATATATTGACAGCCATGATCTCCTTGATGTGTCTTTTGGAGCCGGTAAAGAATCTTATGAAGAGGAATAATATTGGCTAAATGAGTGTGATAGAGCATATGTAAGTATGGGTATGCTTATGTCTCATGATATGTGTTATCTCACGGGATCTACTGAGTATTCATTTGAGCTCTAGAGAAATATAGATAGATCCTTTTTTTGTAGAAATACGTAGATTATAGCTTGAGTGAATTCAACACCTCCTCATGTGTTCTCCCTTCAATAGTCTTGGCCTTTATTCTCTCAGATGAAGTTGTTCAAGATGATGAAGAAGAAGGATCTTCAACTCAATCAATTTGAATTGTTGAAAGTCTCCTTGCAGTGAATCCTTCTCTTGTTCCTCTAGAATTTTATGAGATCTATGATATCTCATCTTTGAATATAGTTGATCCAAAAGAATACATTCAAATATTCATTGTTAAATAAAAACTCTCCTTCCATTCTACTCAATCATTCTCCAATGATTTTTTTATTCTAAATTATGTGCAAAGTTTTCCAGTGAAACCTCAAGGAACTAAAGAGATATTTGATTCCTCTCTCTCCTATCATGATTTTGGTGTGTAGAAAAGTGATACTTTGGATGTTTTGGAAGAAATATTATATTTTAGGAGTGATCCATTCACCCTCATTGATCTAAAGCTTCCAGCGAATTCCTACATGATTGATTCCACCCGTACTCATAGTTTTGTTGAAGAAGGAGAAAATTATGCATCTACCATCTCAGTGGAGCACTTGGAACCTTTGTTCCACACTCTTGGATCTGATATGACCTTGAAAAAAAATCCTTTTGTGGCTAATCATTCATTGAGGAAAATTCAAAATCTAAACATAAAGGAAGAAAAGAAGATAATAGTGACTTGGTCTCAGGCCTCTGTCATTATACCCGTAATTATCGGTCATACAATTGTTGTTCATAATGGGAGAGAAAATTTACCCATTTATGTAACAGATCATATGGTAGACCACAAATTGGGGGAATTTGCACCTACTCTACTTTTTCAGGGACATGCGAGAAACGATAAGAAATATCGTCCTTAATTGAGAGATATTTTTCATTCATTATTTGGTTTGAATTTTAAGTTTCAAGAGCCTCCAGTCATGCTTGAATCTATTCTCATCAATTTTGGTGTGCAAAATCAAGCACCTCAAGTCTCTTTCAAATTTGTTGTTGGTGATTCGATGTCAATTTTCTCTCGTGAGTTTACTGATATTAAATTTTGTGAATAATTGGATATTTTAGAAGCTATAATAGATTATGGATCTCAAGCATTGTCTCTCCATGGTCCTGGTACTTCTCTACCTTCCTACTTTATCACATGCTCATCTCCCCACAGTACTAGTATGTTAATATTCCATATGCTTAGCTAGATATCATTAGTATTCAATTCAATTTAACAGCAATAGCATATGCAAGATCACTGAAAGAAACACAATCATAAGATAGACATAGATTTATCCTGGGAAACCCTCAAGGGTAAGAAAAACCAGCAAAACTTCCTCTATATAGATGTATCAAAAGTAAAAAGATAAAACACCAAATAGGTGCTCCTTATCCTTGCAAATATCTCTCTCTCTCTCTCTCTCTCTCTCTCTCTCTCCTATGTGTTATACACAAGTGAGTGTGTGTGTTCAAATGAGGAACACACCTCCTCTATTTATACTCTTTCTTCTACTTGACTTTTTCCCTAACAAGTCAGCCCCAACAAACTTACTGGGTCGACTTCACCTAGGAAGACACAAAACAATATCATAATATATTCAAGAGGGTTTTTTTGACCTTACTTACAACGGAGGCTTACTTCATGACTCTATGATGACCAAATACAATAGTAACATCCCGACAGAAGAATAAAACATCTCCAATAGGTTACATCAGTAAAATATATTTAGAATATTCTTCGAAGTTACAATATTTCAACTCTCCCCCTTAATGAGAAGAGTATTCTACTGACAACAACAAGTGTATGAGAAAGGAGAGAGATCATCTACAACATCATCAAGGTGATACATCTATACGTCATTGGAAGTTTTCAACAATCATCAACAACTGGAACAGTTACTAGAACATCCTCAACATGTTCATCACTAGAACATCAACTTTTATAGAATTGAGCCTTCATCTTTGATCTTCATCTCCTACAACACTCGATCACTTGATCCTTTGCAGCACTCAATCACTTTATGCTTTGCAGCACCCAATCGCTCGATCTTTTGCAGCAACACTTGATATGTTAATCAACATCGTCATTGGAATCAACATATCCTGCAGCACACATGATCCAATTATGGGATGATCAATCCCTATCAATTTTGGAGATATTCCCAAGGATGATGTAGTACTCTTGAGCCACTTACGGGATGGCGAATCCCCATCACTTTAGGACATAATTCCAAGGAAAATGAAATCCTACCACCTTACCGGAGACAGAATTCTATGGATTCAATTACGGGATGATCGGTCCCTATCACTTTAGTACATAATTCCAACGACGATGCAATCCTACTACCTTATCAGAGACAAAAGTATACGGATTTAATTACGAGATGATCGGTCCCTCTAAATTTAGGACATAATTCCAAGGACGATGCAATCCTACTACCTTCTTAGAGACAAAATTCTATGGATTCAATTATGGGATGATCGGTACCTATCACTTTAGTACATAAGTCCAATAATGATGCAATCATACTACCTTCTTGGAGACAAAATTATACGGATTCAATTACAGGATGATCGGTCCCTATCACTTTAGGACATAAGTCCAAGTACAATTAAATCCTCTCACAACACAGAGACAAAGGTTTGTGGATAACTTTAGGACTAATGTCCAGGGATGATATAATCCCACTACAACATCATCGACCTACTCCCCCTTTTGAGGATGATCCACATCATCAACCTGATCCCACTTTTCGAGGAGGATCCATATAATCAACCTGCTCCCCATTTTTTAGGAGGGTCCATATCATCAACCTGCTCCTCTTTGAGGGAAAATTTTGTAACATCATCATCATTATTCCTCCTTACAAGGAAAGTCTACAGCATCATCATCATTTTTTCTCCTTACAAGGAAATTATTTTCGGACTACACCAAGATTGTCATGGAAGTATTCAAACTTTACTCGAACAGAGGCTTGGTCAACATATCTACAACTTGTTCATCGGTAGTCACATACTGGAGCTTTATAGCTCCCTTATGTACCATGTCTCGTATATATAAATATCGGATTTCTATGGGCTTCAACTTATCATGGAACACTAGGTTATCCATCATATTTATACAAATTTGGTTGTCACATAGAATCACCATGGTATCCAGCTTCAAATCAAATAGGCCTAATATCAACTTCTGAAGTCATATGGATTCACAACTAGCAAAAAAAGTTGTTATATACTCTGCTTAAGCTGTGTTGGGAGAAATACTAGACTGCTTCCTTCTAAACCATGAGATCATGGTGGATCCCAGACAATAGAATACATCTAAGGTGCTCTTCTTATCTAAGGTACTTCCAGCCCAATCTACATCTGTATAACCATACAATATGTATCCATGATCTCCATCATAGTATAGTCCAAAGTCTATCGTACCTTTCAGGTACCTCATCACATGCTTTACAGCTATCAGGTGAACACCTCTAGGTTTAACTAGATATTGACTCAGGGTGTTCACAACAAAGCATATATATGTCTCAGCATTCGTTATATACATCAACGATCCAATATTATGTATGTATTGAGTCACATCCACTAACTCTGATGATTCATCATATAAAAACTTCAGGTTGGTATCCATGGGTGTGTCCATGGCTTTACAATCCAACATTTCAATTCTTTTTAATATTTCCACATCATACTTTCCCTGGTTGAGAAAGATTCCTCCTATCCTATGCGATACTTCTAGGCCTAGAAAATAGTTCAACAATCCAATATCTTTCATCTTGAATTATTCAGCGATGTTCTTCTTGTATTCTACAATATGTTTCTCATTTCCTGTCAGAAATAAGTCATCCACATACAATAATAGTATGACATGTTCATCATCCATAACCTTAAAGTAGAGGTTAGGGTCGGCTTTACTTTTGGTAAATCCTAATCTCATCAAGAAGTTATCTATCCTTTGGTACCAAGCTCTAGGAGCTTTCTTCGGTCCATATAGATTCTTCTTCAACTTACATATGTAATTCCATATGTATTCGAATTCAAATCCTTGTGGTTGTTCTATGTACACTTCTTCCTCAATAACACCATTCAAGAAGGCTATCTTCACATCCATCTGGTGTAAATTCCACTTCATCATGGATGCAAGTTCCATGATGGTTCTAATGGAAGTGTTCCTTGCTACTGGCACAAATTTATCTTCATATTCAATTCCCTCTTTCTGAGAGAATCCTCTAGCCACAAACCTTGTGTTGTATTTCTCAATACTTCCATCTATTGCATGCTTTATCTCGTAGATCCACTTGGAAGATACCACACTCTTTCCTTTGGGTTTGGGAACTATATCCCAAACATCATTCTTCATTATTGATTGGTATTCTTATGTCATTGCTTCTACCCATTCTTTCTTCGGTACTGCTTCTTCATAACTGGTAGGTTCTTGATCTACAATATAACACATCAAAGCTACATAAGTGGAGAATGGATTTGATCTCTTCCTTACTCTTGCGGAGCCTTTTGGAGTTGCATTCTTCTTTCTTCTTGTATGATTTCTCTTACCCAAGTAGGATTTCTTTTTTCGTGATATATCCATAGTAAAAGGTTCTTGAGGTTATATCATATCATGGTCCTCTGAAGTTTCATTTTCATGGGAGGGTGTAGCTTCTATATTTCTGGGAGGTACATCTTCTTCACATAATTCTTCATGCTATGAATTTTTGGATCTCTTGAGAGTTGCTTCTAAGTCAAATGTTACATCCCTACTAATATCCATGTGATGGAATCCTGGGATGTCTATTCTAAAGTATTTGGAGACTTCACAGTACCCAACAAATATTCCATTCTTTCCAGAAGGGTCTAGCTTGGTTCTCTTTTCATTTGGAATGTGAATATATATTGGACAACCAAATATTTTGAGATGGCTTACTTCGTGTTTCTTTCCTATGAACATTTCTTTAGGATTCTTAAATCCAAGGGCAATATGAGATAATCTATTGTGTACATAAATTGTTGTTCTTGTTGCTTCATCCCATATATGCATAGGAAGATATTGATCATGTATCATTGTCTTCACTGCTTCCATAATGGTCATGTTATTTCTTTCCACAACACCATTATATTGAGGATTGTAGGGAGTGGGTAGTTCCCTCTTGATTCCAGCTTCTTTACAAAAGGCTTAAAATTCTTTTGAAGTATATTCTCCACCATTGTCTATTCTGAGTGTCTTGATTGTTAATATTTCATATGATTAGCTAGATATCATTAGTCTTTAATCCAAATTCACAATAGTAGAATATGCAGAATCACTGAAAGAAACACAATCACAAGATAGGCATAGATTTATCCTGGGAACCCCTCAAGGGGAAGAAAACCCAACAAAACTTCCTCTATATAGATGTATAAGATAAAACCCCAAAAAGAGGTGATCCTCCTCCTTGCTGGTATGTCTCTCTCTCTCCTATGCGCTATACACAAGTGAGAGTGTGTGTTCTAATGAGGAACACATCTCCTCTATTTATACTCTTTCCACCACTTGAATTTTACCCTAACAAGTCAGCCCCACTAAACTGATTGGGCTAAATTCACCTAGGAAGACTAAAACAGTATTATATTATATTCATTCGGGTACTATTGACCTGACCTACAATGGAGGTTATACCTTATGACTCTATAATGAACAAATACAATAGTAACATCCCAACGAAGGAATAAGATATCTCCCTTGGGGTACATTAGTAAAATACATTTAGAATATTCTTCGAAGTTACAATATTTCAACACTCCCCCTTAATGAAAAGGGTATTCTACTGACAACAACATCATCAACTATAGGAGTAATGACAGAGAGAGAATATTCAGTAGTATCAAGGTAATACATATATACATCATAGGAATTTTTCAATAATCATCATCAATTGGAATGGTTACTGGAATATCTTCAATATCTTCAGTACTGGAACATCATCTTCCATAGCACCAAGTCTTCATCTTCTGTAGCACTCGATCACTTGATCCTTTGTAGAATCATTTTGATATTATTGATCCTTTTTAGTAGCACTTCGGTCTTCCCTATCCTTTGTAGCAGCACTTCGATCTTCTCAATCCTTCGTAGCAACACTTTGATCTTCTTGATCCTTTGCAACAACACTTCAATATTCTCAATCCTTTGTAGCAGCACTTCGATCTTATCGATCCTTTGCCACAACACTACCTACAGTACACATCATCTCTTTGTGGGATGATCAATCCTTATCACTTTAGGACATAGGTACAAGGATGATCTAATCCTCGTGAGCCTACTCCCCCTTAATGAGGAGGGTCCATAGTATCGACCAGCTGGATCATCTACAAATGAATGTCATACCACATAGTCTAGAATTGAATGTTGATATCGTCCACAAATGAATGCATGACCTATCATTTGCAAGGACTTATCGTAGACCATCCTTATCCTATTAGAGCTAGTACAACTCCCGAGTGTTATTTTCTATGGAATCTACAAGTGAATATAGGAATACTCTCCATGCGAGAGTATCATTTGCAACTGAATGCATATCTTGTTCCCAACTGAATGTAGGACCTGTCATCTATAATGACTCATCTTAGACCATCATCGGCTTGTTAAATATAGGACCACTCCCGAGCGACTATTATTTTCTATGGAATCTACAAGTGAATGTAGGAAAACTCTCCATGCAAGAGTATCATTTGCAACTGAATGCAGATCTTGTCCACAACTGAATGCAGGACCTATCATCTGTAAGGACTCATCATAGACCATCCTCATATTGTTAAATCTAGGACCACTCCCAAGCGAGTTTTATTTTCTATGGAATCTACAACTGAATGTAGGAACACTCTCCATCCGAGAATACTATCTACAGGACAATCCTCGGCTAGTAAGAGCTAGGACCACTCTCATTAACAGAGTGTTATTGTATGCAATACCATCCTCAAAAGAGGATACTATCATCCATAAGTGAATGTCAGACTTCATTAGCATCTGCAGGAGCACTTGGCCTCTTTGGTACTGGAACATCACTGCCATCCCATCATTAACGACATTCTCATCATCACTCCCCATTTTCAGGTAGGTTTGTATCGTTAACCTACTCCCCCTTTTCGAGCAGGGTTTGTATCATCATTGTTCCTTATTGCAAGGAATATATGGATCATCATCATTGTTCCTCCTTGCGAGGAAATTATTTTCAAACTACACCAATATTTTCATGGAAGTATTCAAACTTTACTCGAGAAAGAGGCTTGGTCAGCACATCAACGACTTGCTCATATTGGATTTGTATATATCCCTTTTGTACCATATCCCTTACGTAAAAATATTGGATTTCTATGTGATTTAATTTATCATCGAACACAAGATTCTCTATCATCTTTATACATCTATGGTTGTCACATAGAATCACTGTGGTATCCAACTCCAGGTCAAATAGACCTGACATCAACTTATAGAGACATATGGATTCACAACTAGTGGAGCATGCTTCTATGTATGTTGCATCATCCATGCTGAGAGAAAAAATGGATTGTTTCTTGCTAAACCATGAGATCATGGCAAATCCCAGACAATAACATCCACCTAAGGTTCTCTTCTTGTCTGCGGCACTTCCCACCCAATATGAATCTGTATATTCATACAGTCTGTAGTCATGATCTCTATCATAGTATAGTCCAAAGTATATCATACCTCTTATGTACCTCATCACATGTTTTTCATCTATCGAGTGAACACGTCTAGGTTTCACTAGATATTGACTCAAGGTGTTCATAGTAAAGCATATATTTGTCCTAGTATTCAGTAGATACATTAACGAATCAATAATATGTACGTACTGAGTCACATCCACTAACTCTGAAGATTCATCAGATAACAACTTTAGGTTGGTATCCATGGGCGTGGCCATGGCTTTACAATCCTATATATCAAATATTTTTAAGATTTCCACTACATACTTTCCATTGTTCATAAATATTCCTTATAGGCTCTGCCACACTTCAATATTGAGAAAATAGTGCATCAATCCAAGATCTTTCATCTCAAATTGTTCCGCTAGCTTGTTCCTTCTTTCTACAACATGTTTCTCATTTCCTGTCAGAAATAGATCGTCTACATATAGTAACAATATGATAGGTTCATCATCCATAACCTTAAGGTAAAGGTTAGGATCAGCTTTACTTTTTTTAAATCCCAAGCTTGTCAAGAAGCTATCTATTCTTCCATTCCAAGCTCTAGGAGCTTGCTTTAGTCCATACAGATCCTTTTTCAACTTACATACCTGAGTCGCTATGTCTTCGACCTCAAATCATTTTGGTTGATCAATGTATACTTCTTCTTCAATCACGCCATTTAGGAATGTTGTATTTACATCCATCTAGTGTAGATTCCACTTCATCATGGAATCAAGTGCCATGATGGTTATGATGGAAGTGTACCTTGATACTGTTGCAAATGTTTCTTCGTAATCAATTTCCTCCTTCTTAGAGAATCCTCTAGCCACAAATATTGCCTTGTATTTTTCGATACTTCCATTAGCAACATGTTTTATCTTTTAGATCCACCTGGAAGATACCACACTCTTGTTTTCTAGTTTGGGTACTATATCCTAAACATAATTCTTCATTATTGAATGGTATTATTTCGTCATTGATTCTACCCATTCTTTATTTTGTACAGCTTCCTCGTAACTGGTAGGTTTTTTATCTACAAGATCACACATCAAAGCTACATAGTTAGAGAATGGATTTGATCTCTTTCTTATTCTTGTGGACCCTTGTGGAGCTCCATGCTTCTCTACTTCTTGTATTATTTCTCTTACCCAAGCAGGTTTTCTCTTTTGAGATATATCCATAGTAGGGGGTTCCTGAGGTTATAGCATATCATGATCTTCTGATGCTACTATTTCAGGAGAGGGTTCGGCTTCAAACGTTTTGGGAGGTACATCCTCTTCATGTACTTCTTCAATTTGACACCTTATGCATTTATTAAGATTTGTTTCTTCATCAAATGTTACATCCATACTAATCTCTAAGTGATGGAATCATGAAATGTATATCCTGAAGGCTTTGGAGACTTCACAGTATCCAACAAATATTCCCTTCTTTCTATAAGGATCCAACTTGGTTCTCTTCTCTTTTGGAATGTGTACATATATTGGACAGCCAAATATATTGAGATCGATCACTTCAGGTTTCTTTCCTGTATACATTTCTTTAGGAGTCTTGAATACAAGGGAACTGTGAGATAATATTTTATGCACATACACAGTTTTTCTTACTGCTTCATCCCATATATGCATGGGAAGTTCTTGATCATGAATCTTTGTTTTCACTGCTTCAAAAATGGATTCTTGGTATTGTTTCCTCTTGCACGTCCTTTGCAAGTACCTTCATGATCGATATTCCAATATGGTAAACATGTTACCACTTTTCGCACATAGGGTAATTATTTGTAGTTGATGTGAGAAAGCCTTCTATGCCACGGTTCACTTGAGCTAGTGGTCTAATGAACAAGGGTTGTTTCTGGATGTCCCTTGAGTTTTTACAATCCTCCTTCTTCTTGAACAATAACCACAGCATCTTCAAGTGTATTTCCTTTGGTCCATGTGATTACTTGTCCATCTATAAAATAAAATATATATCCTTTCTTATCTAATGTAGAGATGGAAAGTAATTTCTTTTTAAAACCTAGTACATATAGTACTTCCTTCATCTTCATGGAGGTTCTAGAGTCAAGCTTGTATCTTGATTCACCAATTACTTTGATGGGATAGTGATAGTCATCTCCCAATGATACTTTCTTATGAGAGTTCTTCTCTTCAAGTCTTTACAGATTTTTCTTCTTCCATGTCATGTGCTTTTAAGCACCACTATCAATAAGCCATGTATCTTCTCTAGGTATTACAGATCCAGAGAGTGCAAAGAATAGTACATATTCTTCTACATCTTCTTTTACTTGTCTCTTTCTAGGTATTTCTTCTTATTCTTCATCACCATCTTCATCTAGATGAGCATTATGTCATCTGTTTTTATTCTTATTCAATGGACACTCTCTGGAAAGGTGTCCTATCTTATGACAATTATAACATTGATATTTGGATTATTCTTTCTTCTAACCATTTTCTCTTTTCCTTTGAAACTTATTTGGAGGTATATACTCCTTGTGACTATCCTAATTGAACTTTGATTGGATTCCCCTTATAGTATGGGTGGCTAGAGCATGATCATCTTCTCTAAGTAGAGCTTCTCTGTTAGATGCTCTAGCTTCTTCTTGGATGCAATCTTCCCATACAATGTCAAACTTCATACTTTCTTTTCTGGTACACATAATCTGTATGAATGAACCCCAAGGTCTAGTGAGACCATTGATAGAATTCATAACTATTTCATCTTTATCAAGGGAGTCTCTAATGGAATTTATTTGTTCCTTGAACTAGGAGACCCTTGTGAAGTAATATTTAATGGATTCTCCTTTACTCATATTGGTACCCTTCAGTTGAGATCTCAAATTCATATTTCTATTGATTTTCTTTCCCTCGTACATTATGGAAAGGGAATCATACATTTTCTTTGGTGTCTTTTTAGATGAAACTTGAGGGATCAAGTTATCTTTGATAGAATCAACAATGATCCTCATTTCCTTAATTAGGTCCTTCTAGTGCTTCTCCTTAGCTTCATCTTCTTTTGATTCTACAACTTTATCTCTGATGTATTTTTCAATATCATTCTCTCTAAGAATGATACCAATCCTATACTTCCATGCTAGGTGTTATAGCTCACAATGACACATCTCTTCCTGTGACCACTTTCCCATGATTTCGTCGCATGTTAACACTTCCATGACAACACTTCATGAAAGTCACTGAAAAAACACATAACTTGGAGGACCCATATATGGAGTTTTGTAAATCTGTTTGACCTTTTCTCTACACTGTTGGAAATGTATTTGAGTCAAATAAAACTTTCTAGAATACACCAAAGTCAGAAAAATCCCAGAAGTACCCTAAAAATGATATTTTTTATGTACACGTGAGTTTCCTTAAGGAAACCCGTGTGTTGCACCGGACATGTTATATATAATACCCGTGTGTTACCTAAATACGTGACTTTTTAAATTGCAAACCACGTGTACCTCCTTCACACACAACTTTTGTTCTCTTAAACTCGCGTGTTTTTCTTGTAGATGTCAAAAAATAATTTTCTAGATTTTCCCCTTCGGTTGTAATTGATCCTATCCTCACCCTAACTCTTCAATACACTATATAAGAGAGGGAGAGGGTCCATGAGAGGAATTGAATATTTGCATTGTTATGATGGAGGAATTGGGACTCTCTTTTCCCACACCTTTTCCCTAGAATCTATCTCCTTGTGTTGCAGTGCTTGGAGGCTGAGTTCCTTGGAGAAGAGAATCAGCAAAACCATATCAAGGTTTCGTGAGGTGCCCAACTTGAAGAGAAGGTATATTTGTACTTGTTTTGAAGATTAATAAAGATGCGATGTACTTCTTCTTCCCAAATAAATTTGTCTTGTATATTAAGTCTGTGATTATGATTATAAGATGTTATTTATCAGATTATGTTTTCATGTTTCATTGAATATAATCCCCTTTCATATAGTCTATTTGGTTTGAGGAAGGTATAATTCGTTTTGGAGGTCTCTTGGAGAAAGAGGAGCAGGAGAAGGGCTAGAGAAAGCTTGGACCAACCTTTAGTTTATTAGGTATGGACCATAGTTATCTCTAAATCTTGATTATATATACTTGCAAAACTATATGCATCTCTCTTTCAACCCCAACACGTTGATGGCCTCTTAAACCCTAGCCAAAGGAAAATTTCTTCTAGAAAAGTACTGGGGACTCCACTGGGGAAATCCTTGTCTATTTGGGGTTTCTATATATTTATTTCATTCTTTTGAATTTTTTCACGTCCTTCTTACCACTTAGGAACACCTTCTCAATCTGATTGAAACAATTCCCTTGCGTTTCAAAGGTAGTTTTTGTACTTTTGGGGGATTTTTCCCACCCATACGCGAGTTGAAAAATACACAGTCGCGTGTCTGATATGTGCATGTAAAATTCTATACTGTTAACCCATGTATGACATGTGACCTGTCAGTAGGGAAACTCGCATGTGCCTCTAAAACAGTGTTTTTCCTCATTTTTGTGGTTTTTTCTGCTGCTGTGGCCTGTTTGGTAGGTATTTTTGGGTCCTCTGCAGGTGCATGACTCCAGGGAGTTAGTGTCATCACCATTGGTTGTTCTTTATCTATGTGGTAAGTCTTTTTATGGAATTAGAGTTTTCTCTTTTCTCATCCCCCCCACCTCCTTTGCTTGGCATGATTTTTGGCTTATGTTTCTGGTCAGCCTCTATTAGTGATACTTGTATGAACTTAGAAGTTTATTAGTATTTGTTTCCTTATTATTTTGTTGGTTAAATTCACCTTTCCAAAGTAGTTGACTTGTCTCTTATGCAAGCATTCCTTCCAATTAGGGTTTATACTAACTTTAGGGCATTCTAAAGTCTATTCGGTGGTTGTATAGTAGAGTTCGTTTTGCTTTGTTCTTGTCATCTGCATACTTTAGTTTGTAGATCGTTTTTTATTTTGCATTTATAAAAGAAAAAGAAAAAGAAAATATAGTTTTTTAATATGCATGTATATTAGGGTTTTGTCTTTAATGCATAGCATATCATTGTTCTTGAAAAAATAAAAAGAAATTGTTCTTTTGTGGCTTTCAAGTTTCTATTTGAAAAAGAAAGCAAATAGTTTTTCCTTTTGCGTCTCATTTCTCTTTGCTTAGTCATTTTGTTTCGACATTGAGTCAAAACACCATTGGTTTCAAATTTGCCACCCACTTTGAGTAATAAACAGCCCTTTAAAATAAATGCTTAATATTTAAAATTTATTAGTAACTGTTTATTTATAGGGATGACACACACTAGTCTAGGCTAGTGTTTTTGGGAAAGACACCGGAAAGATCCTATCACACATGAGTCAAGCACAAGGTCATATGATACTGAGTTGTTCGAGATACCCCTCCACTTCTCAGTAAAGCATACACCAAAGCTTATGCATGTTTGGGGACTCATCCAGTATGTCCTCTCAGCCCCGTGTGGTGCCTGGTACTATGTGGGTTTCAGGCTTTGCTACCCTGCCCATGTGCATTAGCTGGACAGATGACTGTTCCATCGGACTTTCTCCGCAATTTTGGTAGCCTTAGTATCTTGTCTTCTAGGATCTTGCACGGGTGCCATTGGAAGGCTATTTATAGTGCACCTAGGGTAGACTTGGAAGATAACCTTGGTAGACAATCTAGGAGGGTGGTTGGGTGGTTCTAGTGCTTGCACCTGGAGGGCTCTTAACGAGACGACAAGTAACTACTCTCCTTCTTTCACTGGTTAGTTTTGGGCCCTCATCATCCCAGACTTTCCTTTGGAAGGAATATTTGTTTGCTTGGCTTAATACTTAGGTTTTTTTATAGTGGTGTATTCTTTGTACTATTGGTTTCCTGTCTACCTCATACTTTGTCTTACTATTTGAAGCTATGGCTAACACCCCTATGAACACCAACCAAGAGATACCCATGATGGGAACTCCTTGTACTATTCCTCTCACAGGGAATGTTGGTGTTCCTTTAATGGACACCTTGAATCTACCTGGCTTCACCCTAGGGCTACCGATGTGGTTGTTTGCCACTCCAACTATCCTGAATGCTCCTGATGATTCTCAAGTAAGCTCCTTATATCAAGGGCATCAAAACATTGCTTCCCCTTCACTTGTAGCTGCTTCTCCTCCTCCTTCTACCTCATGCGATGAAAGTACTAATACTAGTAACTGATAGTCTAAAAGAAGTAAAATAAGGATGAATAGGAAGAAGACATGTAAGCAAGGGGGCACCCGTTCAACCTCTGTAAGTCAAGTTGAACCTCACCACCTAGCCTCTGCATTTCATGCTGGGGAAACCTATCCAACCTATGTAGTTCATGGTTGATCTAACCACTCAACCTCTGCAAGTCAAGGTGATATTCAAGATCTAGCATCTGTTGATCATGCTGGTGGGATCCTTCTGACCTTTCCAAGTCTTGTTGGATCTAGTCACTCAGCCTCTACAGTTCATGCTGAGGGAACCCATCCAACCTATGTATGTCAAGTTGAACTTCCCCATCCAACCTCTGCAGGTCATGCTGGATCCAGAAACCCGTCCTTTGAAGGTCATGCTGGGGTAACACACTCAACTAATACAAAGCATGTTGATCCTAACGATTCATCCTCTGATGTTCATGATGGTGGTGACAGTCCAACCTCTGTAGTTCATGTTGGACCCAGTCTCTCAACCTCTGCAGTTCATGTCGGGGCTAGTCTCTCAACCTCTGTGGTTCATGCTAAGGAAAAACAGTCAGCCTCTATGAGTCATGTTTACATTGTTGAAAAGGCAAACCATTTAAAATACAAGCCCAAGTTTTCATGTAAACTTTGTGAGGGAGACCACCTTACTTATAAATGCCCTTCCATCATGGAGGTACAAAGAGTGTGGTTTCATGGTCATCCCATTTTTGAACATTCTGAAGTCTCTCAACAACTAGTCTCTCTTAGTCAGGTTGGACCCAGTTACCCATCCTCTGGAGGTCATGCTGAGGGAAAACTATCATCCTCTGCAGTTCATGTTGAGATCAAACATTCAGCCACTGTTAGTCATGTTAACACTATTGAGAAAACTATTCGTTTGAAGTGAAAACTTAAGTTCCCTTGTAATCTATGCAAAGGAGATCATCTTACTCACTGGTGCCCTGCTATCGCAGAGGTGTGAAGAGTGGGGTCCAAGACTCAAGGATTTCCTTCTCCTGAACAACCTATAGTTTCTCAACAACCTACTCAACCTTTGGTTGATATAGTGGTCGAACCTTCCGAGTCTTTGGTTCATCCCACTCTTCTTTCAGAGAGTGGTCCTTATGTGATTGAACAAATGTCATCTTTGGTCAATCCCACTCTCCTTTCAGAGAGTGACTTTCACGAAGCGGTTGAATTGATTCCATTGTCGATCAATCCCACTCTTCTTTCGAAGATTGAAGTGTCTCCTAGTCACATTTTCTTCACTACCATTTCAGAACTTACTGAACAAGGGGTCATTGAACTCGCTTCGGATCAACCCCCACCAAGCTCTTGGATTACTTCCTTTGATTGGGATAGCCTAGTTGAGCCGCGCCTTCCTTCTGATGCACCTTTCCAGATAAAGGTCAAAGCTGGACAGTACACGATTTCTCATTGTATTGTTGATGAAGGAGCCTCGATTAGTAGCTTGTATGCTCATGCTTGGCGAGGCATGGGATCTCCCAGTCTTGTGTAAAATTCTAGTCATTTACTTGCATTTGATAGAAGAATTAGTATAACCTTGGGAATTCTTGATCAAACAATTGTTACTTTAGGTGGGAATATCATCTTAGCTGACTTCATGGTGATAGAAGACCCCTTGGACTTCAATATGCTCCTCAGACGTGATTATGTCTATGCCATGCAAGCTGTGGTGTAAACATTCTTTCATGTGATGTACTTTAATCATGGCAAAGAAATTGTCACTATCGATCAGTTGGATTTTCTTGATCTGTCTCTTGACTCAACTAGAGACCAGGTCTTTCCTTTATTGATTCCCAGTGTTTCTATAGACACTACCCCGCCACAGGTGAGCTATGTGGCCTCATGTCTGTTGGTTTTCTGGGCAGACCCGGGTTTACTATCATGTACCAACAACACCCCTAGCTCACTGGCCCTTTCGGCAACAGACCATGGAGCGACCTGAAGTCTCACCCGAAGTGATCCTAATGGGTTGGCCAAAGACTCAAGTGTCTCGACCAGGTTCTGTATGGAATCCTGTGTGCGTCTCACAGCTCTTCTTAGCCCTCGAGATGTATCTCTTGCACGATGCACAGCTCCTCTTACTCACGATGACTCTAGCCCTTACCACGTCGCCTCGTCCTGGGCAACACGTACTCTCTCCTACACTCGATCCTCAACCTGCGGTACCACACACCACATCTCCTCTGTTGGTGTGATATCACCTCCCTGCAATATCGTACCGCTGCGACTCAGCGTACTTAGCTTACTGGTGTTCAACCTACAGGACTCGGTACACAAGGTTGTTTTACACTGCGACTCTTAACTGTCTTGAGTGAAACTTATACGAACTCTTATATAGAATACTTAAATACTTCAACTTGCATTAATCCTGTTAATATGCTGTGAACTAAATAACACATACATACATTTACTGTAAGCAAAGTTCATGTAATGAATGAAAGATATAACAAGCAAATACAATCACATGAATCAATCACATAACACTCTGATTTTACATGGTTAACTTCCAGGGTAGAAGCTACATCCACAGAACTATGTTTCTATATTATAACTTGAGAGAGGTACACAGTTCTGCTGCACCGCATATGCAGCTAGAGATCTTCTGGGTAACTCCGCACACAGCCTGGAGCCCTTCTCTCTTAGATCTCTTCTCTATATTGCCTTCTTACAATATACTCTCGCTCTCTCTCTCTCTCTGTGTGCCAATCCCTAAGTATTTTTACAATACAAAATATAGTGAGCTAACAGCCTCAATGGCTAACTAGCTAGATGGCTTAAAATGCCCTAAATGCCAACCTTTTACAATACAAAATATATCCCTTTATAGGTGGCCCAAAGGTCTCGCCATTACAACACTGTGGGCTTGTCCCAACAGTAACCCAAAACCCTAACTAGTGACAGTCGGCATATCTGTACTTGGGGTAGCCGCTTTCCGTCACACCACTGCTCTCTGCAGTCTTCCATGCTTCCCGGCACTGACCATGGGTACTATGCACCGCTTCCCTTCTTCTGTCCTTCATCTTCAATACCTCGGCCTCGTCGCTTCTTTTCCTTTATGAGGGTAGCTAAGCCCTCCTATCTTCGCCATTGCCTTCAATGCAATGGTTGAACTCTCTCTTCTCGGCTGCTCAGGTACCGTCGTCTTCCTTGACTTCTCTGTCCCAATAGTCACGGTTTTTGGCTCTACTCTGCAGCTAGAAACATGTTTCGGTGTCGTAGATTTACCTTATCTCTTCGTCTTCGCCAAACTGTCTATCCGCCAAAATGGCAACTTCTCCTATAGCTGCGGGACTCTGCTCCAACAATGTCCTTTGCATTCAATTGCTACTGAGAAGTAGGCTATTTTTTCATGCTTACCTTCTCGGGACTTGGTCCCAGTAGTTGACCAGGTGAGTCATCCTATACATATTGTGGAGGCTTCTCTCCACTCTGTTGATCCATTTGAAATTTTAGACACGTGTCCTATCTCGGATGATCTCCTTCCTTCAGATGAAGTCTTCCTAGAGTCTTTGATACATTCTGACCTTCTTTTCGATGTTGGTTGAGTTGTGACTAAGTCTAACCCTGATTTTCTTAACAAGCCCAATATCTCCATGGATCAGTCTTCCTATGTTGGTATTTTTGAGTCTTTGGGCTCTCCCTTCAAACAGCAAGTCAACAATCCTGATGAGTTTGATTTTTCTTATAGATTTCTCAACTTTTGTGATACTGACTTTGTTCCTACGGACTTTATCTCCCTTGCTGATTTTTTCTCTCCTTCTAAGGTTGATCTTATTGATTATAAACCCTCGAGCCTTGGTCCTATAGAATCTTCTTTAGTCGATTCTGCCTTGACTTTCCCTTTTGTAGAAGATAGCAAAGTCGCATGTGTTTCTGCCAAAGTGACCTGCATCGGATATTTTCTTCTGAATGTGATTTTGAAGTTGTTGTTTCTTAGAGACAGGATTTTTAGTTGGATTCATAGTTTTTTATTGAGCTTTCCTTGTGGTTCAAGTTTTATGTACCCTGCTCGTGCTTATGAGCCTGATGCTAGATTCCACGCTTTTAGCTCGTTGTATAGGCTTTCATCTCTTCTCTCATCATGGCTTAGCCTTGTATCATTTTTCCTTCGCAACTTGAAACCTTTTACCTTGAGGAGACATTCCCCAAGTGTCTTTATCTTGCTCATGTTCCTTGCATTTTCATAGGTATGTTCCTTGCACTTGGAACTAATTTTTCCTGCCTTTGACACTTGTCTCCTCGCATTTAGAGAATTCTTTTTTCTCTCCTTCGAGATCATTAAAAACAGTAAGGAGGTTGCGAGTTGAATTTTCTGGACTCATTAAAACTTCACAGGAAAAATGTGGAGTTTATTTAGGCCCAGGTATGAATCCTCAAAATAGACTTGACTGCTAATTAAACTTGTATGTTTAGGCTCGTTAAGAATATGTGAATGGCCATTCACATTGGTGTTAGTTATCGCTTTTTTGGACCATGTCGAATAATATGAAAAAGGAGCACTTTGTTTTCTTCGAAATTGAGAAGAGTATTCTCAAGTATAGGTTTATCACTTTTCTGGACCTGAGGGACTAAACTTACATAAAAGTAACCCCCTGTATGAGCTTATTTTTCTCTTTTTCGTGCTCTGGACCTAAACATGAAAAATATTCTGAGTGTACTTTATGTCTTTGTCATGCTCGTTAAAATCTAAAGAACAAAGCATTGAGTTTACCGTTCTAAGCCCCATTTATCGTAATCAAATGGATCTTTCTAAATGATCTTTCCTTCCTTCACACTCATTAAACTCAAGCTATATGTCACTTCCGAAGGTAAGATGGGTAGGTGGTAATTTAACCTTTTTCAGACCTACCCGACTAAATACGAAAAAGGTGTGTCTTACTTCTTTGGAAGCTAAGAGAGTTCTTTAATGGTTTTTTTTATACTTTTCTGGCCTCAGGAGACTAAATCAAACGAAAAATTCCCCCCCTAGAGTCTTCTTTGGAGTTTTCAAACTATCTGAACTATGAAAACACCATCGAGCATCCACTAGTTCAGGCTCGTAAAATCCACGAATCGATGCTTTATCAAGCATTATTTTTTCTCTTCTTTGAGCTTGCCAAAAATGAAGGTCTCAAGTTGGCTTTCTTGGACTCATTAAACCTTTACAAGAAAGAGGGAAGGGAGTGGTTCATTCACATGTTTTTTACATCATGGCAAAAAGTCTTGTCTCCTTGAACAAAGAACCATTTTTTAGTCTATCAACAATTAGGTCTCAAATTTTGAATTTATCTCGATTCAGAGTTTCTTACTCCTCCAGTTGTCTTCTTTTCCAATTATATGGGGAATCTGTCAATTTCTCCTACATTGTGTATTTGTATCATTGGTCCCTTTTGTGTCAAAATATTCCTAAGTCACTTTTGTGTTATGCTCACTGTTCAAGGATTAAACCTTTTTCGTCCATTCTGCAGTTGCCTTGACCTTTTGTGTCGACCATTCCCTAGTATCATTTCATTATATCATGTCTTTGGTGGTCCTTGTCATGAAATTATGTGACCATTTCCAGATCCAATTAGTCTATGGATTACCTCGTGTTGGATGATGAAGGATGCCTTAATGCCTTCCTTCAAATGGATCTCTTCCTATCGACTGCAACACATCTTTCTTTGGGAATGAGATTTAGATTTTTAGGACAGTACCTTGGGGATTGCAGTCATCAATGGCAATTTCCCTTGCTATTGAGTAGTGGGAATACCTTACTGTCTCCTAATTGATGGATTCTTCAAGTGTTTGACTTCAAGTCCTTGTATTGACACTTTTTAGAATGTACTAGGTACCTTGGGGACCATTTTCATTAATGGTGGTCTCCCTCCCGTTTGTTAACGGTTCTCATCATTGACCGGTAATCAAACGGATTCCTCCATGTTTGACCTCACCTACTTTATTAGCATGGCTAGGATTCATACCTTTTTGATGGTTTGGATTGAAGACATTGGGCCGATAGTAGCATCATCATATTATTTCTATCGCCCGAGTAGCATAAGACCTTGTCACACTTCATATGAAATTTTACTGAGACATAGATCCACCTTGTATTCTTATGGCTATGATCAATTGTTGAGCATGGATCCACCTTGTTCATGTGTGGCCATGACTCCTTTAAATTTGATATGGATCCTTTTTCATATTGAGCGACCATGACAGTTTCATCAGTTATACATATGTTGGATCTTCCTATATCTTTATGGTGATGTTTTGTATATGGACTTGTATGTCCCAGAGATTAGTTTTTTCTTACATTTATCTCTCTTTTAGGTACCTTTCATTCGAGCCTTTCGATCTTGGATTCTCTTCTCTCTCTCCATACTCAGTTGTTTCCTTTATAATGTATTTCGGCTATCATATTCCCCTCTAACCTCATACATTAGGGGGAATCTGTTATAGCTCAAAATGACACATTTCTTCCTGTGACCACTTTCCCATGATTCCGTCGCATGTCAACACTTCCATGACGAAACATCATTAAAGTCACCAAAAAAAATCTAAATTGGAGAACCCATATTTGAATTTATCTAACTACATTTTACCTTTTCTCTACACCGTTAAGAAGGTATCTGAATCAGCTCAAACTTTTCAGAAGACACCAAAGTCTGAAAATGCCCAGAAGTACCCTAGAAATGAGATTCGTTTATGTACACATGAGTTTCCTTAAGGAAACCCGCATGTTGCACACAACCTATTATATATAATAGCCATGTGTTCCCTAAATACGTGACTTTTTACATTGAAACCTGTGTGTACCTCCTACACACATGACTGTTGTCTTTGAAACCCATGTGTTTTTCCTATAGATCTCAAAAAAAAAAGTTTCTCTCTTTTGGGTAGTTTGGGTGGTTATGCAAATGACTCCTTTAGTTGTAACTAATCGTATCCTCACACCTAAGTCTTCAGAACACTATATAAGAGAGGGAGAGGGTCCATGAGAAGGGACTTGAATCTTTGCATTGTTATGCTGGAGGAATTGGGACTCTCTTCACCCACACCTTTTCCCTAGAAGCTATCTCCTTGTGTTGCAGAGCTTGGAGGCTGAGTTCCTTGGAGAAGAGAAGTAGCAGAACCAAATCAAGATTTCGTGAGGTTCCCAACTTGAAGAGAAGGTATATTTGTACTTGTTTTCAAGATTAATAAATATGTGATTTCTTTCTTCTTCCCAAATCAATGTCTCTTGTATATTGAATCTTTGATTATGATTATATGATGTTATTTATCATATTATGTTTTTATGTTTCATTGAATATAATCCCCTTTCATATAGTCTATTTAGTTTGAGGAAGGTATAATTTGTTTCGCAAGTATCTTGGAGTTGGAGCAAGAGGAGCAGGATAAGGGCTAGAAAAATCTTGGACCAACCTTTAGTTTATTAGGTATGGACCATACTTATCTCTAAATCTTGCGTATATATACTTGCAAAACTATAAGAATCTTGCTTTCAACCCGAGTACGTTGATGATTTCTTAAACCCTAGCCATAGGAAACTTTCCTCTACAACAGTACTGGTGACTCCACTAGGGAAAGAGTTGTCTGTTTGGGGTTTCTCTATCTTTATTTCAGTCTTTTGCATTTTTTCAGGTCCTTCTTTCCACTTAGGAACACCTTCTCAGTATGATTGAAACACTTCCCCTGCCTTCCTAAGGCAGTTTTTGTCCTTTTTTGGGTTTTTTACCACCCATATGCTAGTTGAAGACTACACAGTCACGTGTCTAGTTTGTACACATGACCTGCTATACTATAAACCCATGTATGACACATGACCTGTCTATAGGGAAACTCGCATGTGCCACTAAAACAGTGTTTTTTCCTCATTTTGTGGTTTTTTCTGTTGTTGTGGGTTGTTTGGTAGGTCTTTTGGGGTCCTCTGCAGGTGCATGACTCAAGGGAGTTAGTGTGATCCCCCTTCATTGTTATTTATCTATGTGGTAATTATTTTTATGGCATTAGGGTTTTCTATTTTCTCATCCCCCCCGCCCCCTTTGCTTCCCATGATTTTTGGCTTATGTTTCTGGTCAGCCTCTGTTAGTGAAATTTGTCTGAACTTAAAAGCTTATTGGTATTTGTTTCCTTCTTATTTTGTTGGTTAAATTCACCTTGCTATAGTATTTGACTTGTATCTTATACAATCCTTACTTCCCATTCGGGTTTATACTGACTTTAGGACATTCTAGAGTCTATTTGGTGGTTGTATATTAGAGTTCCTTTTTCTTTGTTCTTGTCATTTGCATACTTTAGTTTGTAGATTGTTTTTTATTTTGAATTTATAAAAGAAAAAAAATAACATATAGTTGTTTAATATGCATGTAGATTAGGTTTTTGTCTTTAATGCATTTCATATCATTATTCTTGAAAAAATAAAAAGAAATTGTTCTTTTGTGGCTTTCAAGTTTCTATTTGAAAAAGAAAGAGAACAGTTTTTTTTTTTGCATTTAATTTCTCTTTGCTTAGTCATTTTGTTTCGACATTGAGTCAAAACACCATTGGTTTCACCTTCGCCACCCCCTTTGAGTAATTAACAGCCATTTAAAATAAACGCTTGATATTTAAAATTTATTAGTAACTGTTTATTTATAGGGATGACACACACTAATCTAGGCTAGTGTTTTGGGTTAGGTATATCTTAACTTCCCAAAACTATAAAATTAAACATAGTGTCCTATCTATTACAAAATCCAACTTCGTTGGGAAAGACACCAGAAATCTCCTCTCACAAAGGAGTCAAGCACGAGGTCGTACGATACTAAGTTGTTGGAGATACCCCTCCACTTCTCAGTAAAGCATACACTAGAGTTGCTACACATTCGGGGACTCATCTAGTACCTCCTCTCGGCCCATGTGGTGCCTGGTACTGTGTGGGTTTTAGGCTTTGCTACCCTTCCCATGTGCATTAGTTGGACTAACAACTATTCCGCTAGACTTTCTCTGCAATTTTGGTAGCCTTAATATCTTGTCTTCTAGGATCTTACACTGGTGGCATTGGAAGGATATTTCCAATGAACCTAGGGTAGGCTTTGAAGGTAACCTCGGTAGACAATCTAGGAGGGTGGTTGGATGATTCTAGCACTTGCACCTAGTGGGATCTTCACGAGACACCAAGTAAGTACTCTCCTTCCTTAACTGGTTAGTTCTGGGCCCTCATCATCCCAGAATTTCCTTTGGAAGGCATCTTTGTTTGTTGGGATTGATACTTAGGTCTTTTTCTAGTGGTGTGTTCTTTGTACTGTTGGTTTCCTATCAGTCTCATACTTTGTCTTATTGTTTGAAACTATGGCTAACACCCCTATGAACACCAACCAAGATATCGCCATGCTGGGAACTCCTTGTACTATTCCTTTCACAGGGAATGTTGGTGTTCCTTTGATGGCCACCTTGAATCTACCTAGATTCACCCTAGGGATATCGGTGTGGTTTTTTTCCACTCCAACTATCCTGAATGCTCCTGATGCTTCTCAAGTAATCTCCTTATATTAAGGGCATCAAAACAATGCTTCCCCTTCACCTGTAGCTACTTCTCCTCCTCCTTCTAGCTCATGCAGTGAAAGTACTAATACTAGTAACTGGCAGTCTAAAAGGAGTAAAAGAAGGAGGAATAGGAAGAATACACATAAGGAAGGGGGCACCCATTCAACCTCTGCAAGTCAACTTCAACCTCACCATCGAGCCTCTTTAGTTCATGCTGGGGGGAACCTATCCAACCTCTATGGGTCATATTGGATCTAAGCACTCAACCTCTGCAAGTCAAGTTGATCTTCACAATCCAACCTTTGCTGATCATGATGGTGGGATCCTTCCAACCTTTCCACATCTTATTGGATCTAGTCACTCAGTCTCTGCAATTCATGTTAATGGCACCTGTTCAACCTCTATATGTCAAGTTGAACCTCCCCATCTGACCTCTGCAAGTCATGTTGGATCCATCTACCCAACCTTTGAAGGTCATGTTGGGGGCACACACTCAACTACTACAAAGCATGTTGATCCTAACCATTCATCCTCTGATGTTCATGATTGTGATGTCATTCCAACCTCTGTAGGTCATGTTGGACCCAGTCTCTCAGCCTTTGCAGGTCATGCTGGGGCCATTCTCTCAGCCTCTATGGTTCATGATGAGGACAAACAGTCAGCCACTGTGAGTCATGTTGACACTATTGAAAAGACTAACCGTTCAAAACACAATACCAAGTTTCCATGTAAACTTTGTGAGGGATACCACCTTACTTATAAATTCCCTTCCATCGTGGAGGTACTAAGAGTGTGGTTTCATGGTCATCTCATTTTTGAACATTCTGAATTCTCTCAAAAACCAGCCTCTCTTAGAGAAGTTGGACCCAGTCACCCATCCTCTGGAGGTCATGCTGAGAGAAAACTCTCAGCCTCTGTAGTTCATGTTGAGATCATGTAGTGAGCCACTACTATTCATGTTGACACTGTTGATAAAAGTGGTCGTTTGAAGTGAAAACTTAATTTCCCTTGTAGGCTACATGAGGGAGATCATATTACTCACCAGTTCCCTGCTATCACAGAGGTGCGAAGAGTGTGGTCTGAGACTCAACGATTTCCTTCTTCTGAACAACCTATAGTTTCTCAACAACCTACTTAACCTTTGGTTGATCTAGTGGTCGAACCTTCCTAGTCTTTGGTTCAAACCACTCTTCTTTCGGACAGTGATCCTTATATGATTGAACCAATGTCATCTTTGGCCAATCCCACTCTCCCTTCGGAGAGTGACTTTCATGAAGCAGTTGAATCGATTCCATTGTTGATCAATCCCACTCTTCTTTCAGAGAGTGAAGTGTCTGCTAGTCAAATTTTCTTCACTTCCAGTTCAGAACTTACTGAATACGGGGGCACTGATATCACTTTGGATCAACCCCCACCAAGATCTCGGATAGCCTAGTTTATCCGTGCCTTCCTTATGATGCACCTTTCCAAATAAAGGTCAAAGTTGGACAGTACATGATTTCTCGTTGTATTTTTTATGAAGGAGCCTCAGTTAGTATCTTGTCTGCTTATGCTTGGCGAGGCATGGGATCTTCGAGCCTTGTGTCGACTTCTAGTTAGTTACTAGTGTTTGATAGAATAACTATTATATCCCTAGGAATTCTTTCTCAAACACCTATTACTTTGGGTGGGAATACTGTCTTGGTTGACTTCATGGTGATAGAAGACCCCTTGGACTTCAATCTACTCCTCTGACCTGATTATGTCTATGCCATGCAAGTTGTAGTGTCAACATTCTTTAGTGTGATGTACTTTAATCATGGTGAAGAATAGTCACTATCAATCAGTTGGATTTTCTTGATCTGTCTCCTAACCCAAATAGAGACTAGGTATTTTATTTATTGATTCCCAGTGTTTCTATAGACACTACACTGCCACAAGTGAGCTATGTGGCCTCATGTCCTTTGCATTCAATTGCTACTGAGAAGCATCCTATGTTTTCATGCTTACCTTCTCGGGACTTGGTCCCAATCGTTGACCAGGTGAGTCATCCTATACATATTGTGGAGCCTACTCTCCACTCTGTCAATCCATTTGAAAGTTTAGACATGTGTCATATCTCGGATGATCTCCTTCCTTCAGATGAAGTCTTCCTAGAGTCTTTGATACATTCTGACCTTCTTTTGGATGTTGGTTCAGTTGTGACTAAGTCTAACCCTTATTTTCCTAGTAAGACTTATCTTCCCATGGATCGGTCTTCTTATGTTGGTATTTTTGAGTATTTGGACTCTCCCTTCGAACAGCAAGTCAGTGATCTTGATGAGCTTGATTTTTCTTATAGATTTCTCAACTCCTATGATACTGAGTTTGTTCCTGCAAAATCTATCTCCCTTGTTGATTTTTTCTCTCCTTCTGAGGTTGATATTACTGATTATAAACCCTTGATCCTTGGTGCAATAGAATCTTCTTTGGTCGATTCTGCCTTGACTTTCCCTTTTGTAGAAGATAGCAAAGTTGCATGTGTTTCTTCCAAAGGGACCTGCATCGGATCTTTTCTTCTGAATGTGATTCTGATGTTGTTCTTTCTTGGAGACATAATTTTTAATTAGATTCCCAAATGTTTACGAACCTTTCCTTGTTGTTCAATTTGTAACTTCATTTACATGTACCATGCTCACGCTTATGAGCCTGATGCCGACTTCCATGATTTTAGCTCGTTGTATGGGCCTTCATCTCTACTCTCATCATCACTCAACCTTGTATCATTTTTCCTTTGCAAGTTGACACTTTTTACCTTGAGGAGACATTCCCTAAGTGTATTTATCTTGCTCAAATTCCTTGCATTATGCATAGGTCTATTCCTCGCACTTGGAACTAGTTTCGCCTGCCTATGACACTCATCTCCTTGCATTTAGAGCATTATGTTTTCTCTCCTTCGAGCTCATTAAAAACACTAAGGAGGACGTGAGTTGACCTTATGGATTTTCTTTAGGCCTAGGTATGACTCCTCAAAATAGACTTGACTGCCGAGTAAACTTGTCCATTCAGGCTCGTTAAGAATATGTGAATGGGCGTCCACATTGGTGGTAGTTTATTGCTTTTTCAGACCATGTGGAATAATATGAAAAAAAGGAGCTCTCTTTTCTTAGGAATTGACAAGAGTATTCTCAGGTATAGTTTTATCACTTTTCCCGACCTGAGGGACTAAACTTACAGAAAAGGAACCCCTGGTATGAGCTTATTTTTCTCTTTTTCCTGCTCTGGACCTAAACGTGAAAAAGATTTCGAGCGTACTTTATGTCTTTGTCATGCCCGTTAAACCCTAAATAAAAAAGCATCGAGTTTACTGTTGTAATCCCCATTTCTTGTAATCAAATGGAACTTTTTCGAGTGATATTTCCTTCCTTCACACTCATTAAAATCAGGCTATATTCCTCTTCTGAACGTGTGTTGGGTAGGTGGTAATTTAACCTTTTTTGGGCCTACCCCGCTAAATACAAAAAAGGTGTGCCTTACTTCTTCAAAAGCTAAGAGAGTTATTATGTGGTTTGTTTTATACTTTTCCAGGCTCGGGAGACTAAATTGGATGAAAACATCCCCCCATAGAGTATTTTTTGGAGTTTTCATACTCTCTAAACTATGAAAACATCGTCGAGAATCCACTAATTCGGACTCGTAAAATCCATGAATCAGTGCTTTATCAAGCATTCTTTTTTCTCTTCTTCGAGCTTTCCAAAAATGAAGAAGGTACCAAGTTGCATTTCTTGGACCCATTAAACCTTTACAAGAAAGAGGGAAGGGAATTTCATTCACATGTTTTTTACATCATGGCAGCAAGTCTTGTCTCCTTGAACAAAGAACCAGTTTTGATTCTATTAACAGTTGGGTCTCAGATTTTGACTTTATCCTGATTAAAAGTTTCTTACTCCTCCAGTTGACTTCTTTTCCAATTATATTTGGAATCTGTCAATGTCTCCTAGATTTTAGATTTGTGTCATTGGTCCCTTTTGTATCAAAACATTCTTAAGTCACTTTTGTGTCATTCTCATTGTTCAAGGATTAAACCTTTGTTGGTCATTTTGTAGTTTCCTTGACCTTTTGTGTCGGCCATTCCCTGGTATCAGTTCATTACATCATGTATTTGGTGGTCCTTGTTGTCAAATTTTGTACCATTTCTAGATCCAATTATGCTATGACTTACCTCGTGTTGGATGATGAAGGATGCCTTAATTCCTTCCTTCAAACGGATCTCTTCCTATCGACTGCAACACATATTTCTCTGGGAATGAGATTTAGAGTTTTGTGACAATACCTTGGGGATTGCAGTCATCAGTGGCAATTTCCCTTGCTATTGAGTAGTGGGAATACCTTACTGTCTCCTGCTTGATGGATTCTTCAAGTGTTCGACTTCAAGTCCTTGTATTCACACTTGTTAGAATGTACTAGGTACCTTTGGGACCATTTTCATTAATGGTGGTTTCCCTCATGTTTGTTAACAGTTCTCATCATTAACTGGTAATCAAATGGTTTCCTCCATGTTCGACGTCACCTCCTTTATTCGCATGGTTAGGATTCGTACCTTTTGAGTAGTCTAGATTGAATACCTTGGGTCGACAGTAGCATCATCATATTTTTTCTATCTCCTGATTTGAACAAGACCTTGTCACACTTCATATGACATTTTGTTGTGGCATAGATCCACCTTGTATTCTTGTGGCTATGATCGATTGTTGAGCATGGATCCACCTTGTTCATTTGTGGCCATAACTCCTTTAGATTTGATATGGTGCATTTTTGCATATTGAGTGACCATGATAGTTCCATCAGTTATACATCTGTTTGACCCACCTATATCTTTATGGCGATGTTTTGTATATGGACTTGTATTTACCAGAGATCATTTTTTTCTAACATTTATCTCTCTTTCAAGTACCTTTGTTCGAGCCTTTCAATCTTGGATTCTCTACTCTCTCTCCATACTCAGTTTTTTCCTTTATAATTTATTTCAGTTATCATCTTCCCTTTTAACCTCATACATTAGGGGGAATCTGTTATAGCTCAAAATGACACATCTCTTCCTATTACCACTTTCCCATGATTCTGTTGCATGTCGACACTTCCATGATGACACTTCACGAAAGTCACTGAAAAAACACCTAACTTGGACAACCCGTATCTGGATTTCTATAACTCCATTTTACCTTTTCTCTACACTATTGGAAAGGTATCGGAGTCAGATAAAACTTTCTAGAAGACACTAAATTCTGAAAATTCCCAGAAGTACCCTAAAAATGATATTTTTTGATGTACAAACGAGTTACCTTAAGGAAACCTATGTGTTGCATGAGAATTGTTATATATAATACCCGCATGTTCCCTAAATACACAAATTTTTACATTGAAACCTACGTGAACCTCCTACACACGCTACTATTGTCTCTGAAACCCGCTTATTTTTCCTGTAGATGTCAAAAAAGGAAGTTTCTCAATTTTGGGTAGTTTGGGTGGTTATGCAATTGACTCCTTCGATTGTAACTTATCCTATCCTCACCCCTAACTCTTCATAACACTGTATAAGAGAGGGAGAGGGTCCATGAGAATGTACTTTAATCTTTGCATTGTTATGATGGAGGAATTGGGACTCTCTTTTCCCACACCTTTGCCCTAGAAGATATCTCCTTGTGTTGCAGAGCTTGGAGGTTGAGTTCCTTGGAGAAGAGAAGCAGGAGAACCAGATCAAGGTTTCATGAGGTACCCAACTTGAAGAGAAGGTATATATGTACTTGTTTTCAAGATTAATAAATATGTGGTGTCCTTCTTCTTCCCAAATTAATGTGTCTTGTATATTGAATCTCTGATTATGATTATATGATGTTATTTATCAGATTATATTTTCGTGTTTCATTGAATATAATCCCCTTTCATGTAGTCTATTTGGTTTGAGGAAGTTATAATTCATTTTCTAGGTCTCTTGGAGCAAGAGGAGTAGGAGAAGGGCTAGAGAAAGCTTGGACCAACCTTTAGTTTATCAGGTATGGACCATACTTATCTCTGAATATTGCTTATATACACTTGCATAACTATATGCATCTCTCTTTTAACACCAATACATTGATGGCCTCTTAAACCCTAGCCATAGGAAACTTTCCTCTACAACACTAGAAAGTTTACTATGCCTTCCATCTTGTCCTCAAACTTAGTGCTTGGGGTCATCTTATCTAGGAGGTCACTAAAAATTAAAATTTCTCAAAATGAAAAGTTGACCTTACTAGGATATGCGCTTAATTGAGGAGAGTTGGTTGGTCCACTTGGTTTCTGGATATTCCAAATCTTCACCCTTCAAAACTTGCTTGCGATATTTCAGATCTATAGATTCCTGGTTTTGGTTTTCTGCAGTTTTTTGGTTCTGGTCCAAACTAGGGTTTGTCTTTTCTAGAGATCCACCCACATAAAAACTTTGATCTAGGGCTCAATAGATGCGCTCTAGGGAGGCACAAATTTCTATGCAAGAAAATATTAAAAATACCAAACTTTGCATAAACCCTAATTTCTTGTCAAATGGAGAGAGAGAGTTTCACTTTGTCAAAATTGTTCTATTCGGGCTAGTTATGATACCATGTTAAGATTTCATATGCTTGCATGATATCATTAGTGTTTAATCCAAATTCGCAATAGTAGCATATGAAAAATCACTGAAAGAAACACAATCACAAGATAGACCCAAATTTATCCTAGAAAACCCTCAAGGGGAAGAAAACCCAGCAAAACTTCCTCTATATAGATGTATAACATAAAACCCCAAAAATAGATGATCCTCCCCCTTCTGGTATCTCTATTTCTCTCCTATGTGCTATACATAAGTGAGTGTGTGTGTTAAAATGAGGAACACAACTCCTCTATAATTCTTTTTCTGTCACTTGACTTTTACCCTAAAAATTTGACCCCACTAAACTGAATGGGATGAATTCACCTAGGAAGACTCAAAATAGTATAATATTATATTCAATGGGGTACTATTGACCCAACTTACAATGGAGTTATACCTCATGACTCTATGATGACAAAATACAAAAGTAACATCCTGATGAAGGAATAATACATCTCCCTTGGGGTACATCAATAAAATAAATTTAGAATATTCCTCGAAGTTACAATGTTTCAACATTGATTCCCTTTTTGACTAATTCTCTATTAAGGCTTTGAATTCCTTGAATTTTCCAAATACTTCATCCTTTGTGTTCAAGAAATATATCCATGTCTTTCTTGAATAGTCATTAATAAATGTAACATAATATTCATAACCACTCAAATATGTGGAGGCAATTGGACCACATACATCTGAATGAATTAATTCCAACGTACTTTTAGTATTTATTTCACTCTTCGGAAATGGATTCTTGGTATTCTTTCCTCTTGCACACCCTTTGCTAGTGCCTTCATGATGGACCTTCAAATATGGTAAACATCTTACTACTTTTCTCACATGGGGTAGTGATTTGTAATTGATGTGAGAAAGCCTCATATGCCATAGTTCACTTGGGCTAGTCATCTCATGAACAAGGGTTGTTTCAAAATGTCCCTTGAGTTTATATAATCCTCCTTCTTCTTCACCAATGACAACTGTATCTTCAATTGTTTTTCCTTTGGGCCACATAAGCACTTTTCCATCTATAAATGAAACCCTATATCCTTTCTTATCTAATGCTGAGAGAAAGTAAGTTCTTCTTCAAACCTGGTACATATAGGACTTCCTTCATCCTCAAGGGAGTTCCAAAGTCAAGCCTATAGATTGCTTCACCAATACCTTTGATAGGATATTCATAGTCATGTCCTAAAGATACTTTCTGAGTAGAGTTCTTCTCTTCAAGTTTTGACAGAGTTTTCTTATGTCATGTCATGTTATTTGAAGCACCACTATCAATAATCTATGTGTCTTCTCCGGGTGTGATAGACCCAAAGAGTACAGAGAATAATACATACTCTTGTGCATGTTCTTCTTTTTTCTTGTTTTCTTTGAGGTCCTTCTTCCGCTTCTTCTTCAACTTTATCTAGGTGTGCATGATGTCTTTTTTTGTTCCTCTTGTATTCTTCTTTATTCAATGAACAATTCTTGGCAAGGTGTCCTATCTTGTCACAGTTGAAACAATGAAAGTTGGAGTATTCTTTCCTTTGATTGTTTCCTCTTGTCCTTTGGAACCTCTTGGGAGGTCGGGACTCCTTGTTGATTTCCTTCTTTAGGTTATATTGACTTCTTCCTCTTTTAGTATGGGTATCTAGGGCTTGATCATATTCTTTAAGTAGAGCTTCTCTATTGGCTACTCTAGCCTCTTCTTGGATGTAGTGTTCACATACAATGTCAAACTTCATGCTTTCCTTTATAGCACACATAGTCTGGATGAAAGAATCCCAAGGTCTGGTGGGACCATTGAGTGCAATCATAACTAGTTCATATTCATCAAGGGAGTTTCCAATGGCTTCTAGTTACTCCTTGAACTGGGATGCCCTTGTGAAGAAGTATTCTTGAATGGATTCTCATTTTCTCATCTTGGTACATTTCAATTGATCTCTCAAATTCATATTTATGTTGATGTTCCTTCCTTCATGCATTTTGGATAGGGAATCATACATTTCTTTAGGAGTCTCTTTGGATGACACTTGAGGAATCAAGTGATATTTGATAGAATCAGCAATGATCTGCATAGCCCTAATTAGGTCCTTCTTGTGCTTCTCCTTAGCTTCATCTTCTTCTGGTTCTACAACTTCTCCTTTGATGTATTTATCAAGATAATTCTCTCTAAGAATGAGGCCAATCCTATATTTCCATGCTCAGAAGTTTTCTATTCCTTGTATCTTGTCCTACCCACTCAAAAATTTTGATCTAGGGCTCAATAGATTCACTCTATGCAGGTGCAAATTTCTACCCAATCATATCTTCAAAATTCCAACTTTGACAAAAACCCTAATTTCTTGTCGGAGGGAGAGGAGAGATAATTTTTCCTTGTGAAATATATTATATTAAGGATAGCTCTGATACCATGTTGAGATTACATATGCTTATCTAGATATCATTAGTATTCAATTCACTTTCACAACAATAGCATATATAGGATCACTGAAAGAAACACAATCACAAGATAGAAACAGATTTATCCTGGGAAACCCTCAAGGGGAAGAAAACCCAGCGAAAATTTCTCTATATATATGTATCAAAAGTACAAAGATAAAACCCCAAACATGTTCTTTTTCTCCTTCCAGATATCTCTCTCTCTCTCTCTCTCTCCCCTATGCGCTATACACAAGTGAGTGTGTGTGTTCAAATGAGGAAGACACCTCCTCTATTTATACTATTTCTTCCACTTGAATTTTTCCCTAACAAGAAGACCCCAACAAACTTACTGGGTTGATTTCACCTAGGAAGACACAAACCAATATTATATTATATTTAGGAGCGATCTATTGACCCGACTTACAACAAAGTTTTTACTTCATGACTCTATGATGACCAAATACAATAGTAACATCTTGACGGAGGAATAAAACATCTTCGATAGGTTACATCAGTAAAATAAATTTAGAATATTCTTCAAAGTTACAATATTTCAACATAGTAAATATGGAGACATCATGCATTCACCAGGACACTTGCACCTAACACCTAGAACTGATTTTACCTCACATGATTCGATGTTCAAGGCCGCAACATATAAGTTGCTTGGGTTTACCTCACATGGTTCGAATTATCAAACACTTTTTATCTCTCATTAGTTCATCTCAGTTGATCTACATTGGTCTAGTTTTCATCTTGCAATTGTCCATGTTCCTGATTCAGTTGAGCATATTCCTCTTCTTCCAAATAGAAAAATTACTCCAGACATAATCATTTAGTTTGGAGAGGTTCACATGCATAGTCCAAGGATGTTGATGCATAGAAGAACCATGATTTGTCTTATAACTAGATCTTGTTCTTAGTTTATCTATTCTTTTTGTCCTAATTTTCAATCGTTGGTTTAACTTTGATTTTACATTTTATGTTGATTTTAAGAACTTTTGGCAATCAGTCATTTTTGTTGATTTTATGCTTTTAATGGTTGAATTATTTCATTAATTTAGTTTTAAGGTTTGTCTTTTGGGCTTATTAGTTAATATGTATATCTTTAAGCTTTCAAAAACTTATAATAAAAGTTTATTCCAATTTTTCTTTATAATATAACCCTCATTTTTTAGTCCTTTGTCAAATATTTTCATGAGGAGATTCCTTTAACAACTCTGTTTTTCCTATTGTTGTCATCATCATTGGATGCATATTACGAGGTGATGGAAATAAATTCTGGAAAACCAAAAGAGTTTTTTGTCCAAAACGTACTCATGCACAAAAACCTCTCTCAGTTTTGCAACAACTATTATGTTTTGAGATATTCAAATTCATCTTTGTGGCCTATTTTCAGGGTTTGAATTATTTAATAATTTCCTATTTTAGTCACAAATTTCCAGCACTTATTCCGATCAATTGAAGGGGAATTTTTAAAAACCAAGATTTTTTGTGTTCATAACATACTCATTTAAAAAAACCTCTCTTAGGTTTTGTACAGGTGTCCCATATTGAGAGATATGAAGGCGTCTTTGAGACCCAAATTTTCATAAATTCGCCAAATTTCCCCAAATCCGATTTGCTATTTTTGGGTTAATTATATTTAAATATTTTAAGTTATCATGTAACTAATTGATGTAACTGTTTCAAATTTTGACCTAGAAGGTAGTTATGGAACTACTTTATCTTTTTAATGATAAAAGGAAGACAAACATACAGTTTTGTGGTGGGATTTTTCACTCAAGGAGAGGCTTTGGACCTTTGATTTCTCAAGCTAGAATTTATAGCTCTTATGTAAGTGGATAACTATTATTGATTATATATAAAATGATAAGCCTTTTTACCTGTCATGCTTTTTCATTTCTGATCTAGTTGATTGCTCAGTCTACAATTTCATTTCTTGTTTAAAGGTTTATTCATGTAAATGCTTGTAGCCTGTGGGTGGAATTAGTATTTCATTTGTAATGTTTATGGCTTATTGGGATGTGTTTGATCCCCAGTTTATCCAACTTGCATGATTCAGTTCTGTATTAGCTTGTGGATGCTTATTTCCTCCTTGTTGATGAAGTTTTTAAAACCAAAACCATAAACAAAAACCTTAAAACCTATTTTATTTAATTTTACTTTTGAGATTGTGTTGGCTTGTTCTTCTAGTAGTCTGAGAACAATTTACAGCACTAACAATTTGCATGGCTTCTCCACAAAGTTTCAGATTGCAACAATATTTCCACAATTTTTTGCTCAAATAGAAAAAAATTCTCTTAAGTATGGAAGCTTGTTTCCTCATTACTTGATTACCTATTTCAATCTATTGGATTGGAGATTGAAAAAATTTCTTGGCTTGGAAACCTTTTATTGAATTTCAAAATAGTTGAATCTAAGGCATCCAAGTGTCCCTTCCTTTCAGGAGTGAAACTAGGTGATTTTGGTTCGTCTCCATAGGTGGATAGCTCATTGTATCGACAGCTAGTTGGGAGCTTGTTGTATCTCACACACTCCTAGACTGATTTGGATTATGTAGTAGGTGTTGTTGCAAGATATATGTAGGAGAATCATGAGATCCATTGGAAGTATGCAAAAAGGATCTTACATTATGTGCAAGGAACCAACCACCTTGGGGTACACTATGTTGCTAGTTCTCCACTAGAACTAGTTGGATTTACTGATTCTGATTGGGCTAGAGATTCCATTGATAGGAAGTCCACTTCAGGTTATGTCTTCATGATTGAACATGGTCCCATATGCTGGTGAAGTAAGAAACAGAACATTATATCCCTTTCATCGGATGATGTCGATTACATAGGAGCAGTGAACGCAGCTACACAATGTGTGTGGTTGCAAGGCATTCTTGGAGAAATTGGATTTGCATTTTATTCACCCACTATCATTTGGTGTGACAATCAAAGTGAAATAAAGATTTTAATTGATCCAATATAGAGATAGAGTACCAAGCACATAGAGATACACATGCACTACATCCAGAGCTTGGTTCATGAGGAGGTGATACGTTGCAGTATTACCCATCTGCAAAGAAAACTGCTGACATCTTCACCAAGAGATTCACATAGAAGACAGTCACCTATCTGAGATCACTTCTTGGAGTGGGTTACACATGGTGATTTCTTATATTCACTTTCATATTGTTCTCCATGTTCATTTTTTAGGGGGTTTTTTGTTCCCATAAGGTTTCCCTCCTTTCCTTGGTTATATGGACAAATAAAGTTTTGTAAGAGGTGAATTGAGCCTTAGTTGTCAAGGCCTCAATTTTTTATGTGGTTACACTAAGTTAGGATTAAGGGGGTGTGTTAGAGCATCATACCACCTAGTACCATAGTCATATACACTTAGGAAATATTTTCATTTTTTTTTTACTTATGTCATATGGTCCAAACCGTGGTTATGTTGGTCAAGAAAGGTATTTTAGTGTTTTGGACTCATTAATGCACCCAGTCACCCATATTTAATCATTCTGAAGGAACATGCACCCTAATTTATGAATTTTCAATCCTTGGTGCACTGCCACTCCATAAAACAAGGAAAATGGTGGACCAAAGGCGCCCATGCATGGTATTTGTGTGTTTTTGTCTCTTTTTGACCATTTATTGTTTCCTAGAGCCACTCCCACTCACCCATGCACTCCAACACACCTAGAATACCCTCACTTATGTCTTGGCATGCTTCAGCCACGTCCACACGGACATTCGTGACTATTTGAGGTGTTTTTGGAGCTCATTGGTCCACCTAGGGGGGTTTGAGGTCCAACCTAAGCCTGCCACATGTATGCATCCAATTTTCCTCCAAAGGCTAATGATTTTATCCTATTGTATTATAATGATGTTCCAAACATATTTACATGTTAGACATTAATAGAAACTTCCAATATTGGCACTATTCCTATGTGTTAATTTTTCTCGTTTCACTATTTTTCTAGATAGTTTATGAATTTCTTCAGTTGTGAGGATCCCCTTGGCTCCTATATCTTGCTTTGAATCATATATTCACATGAAGGAATTTTCAAAGTATGTGCACAAAGGAAGAATGAAAAGAATATATTTCCCAGTAGTGAAATTAAGGCTAAAGGAATATTGAAGATAGTACACTGAAATGTTTGCAGACCCATGTCTTCTAGTTCATTAAGCGGGTATGTGTACTATGTTTCCTTTATAGATGAATTCTCATGTAATACTTGGATATATTTCTTTAAAGGGAAGAATGAAGTATTCATTATGTTCAAGGAATACAAAGCCTTGGTCGAGAACCACACTAAAAGGAAGATCAAGACTCTACAGTCAGATAATGGCATAGAGTTCACCTCGAAAGCATTCAAAGAACTCTGCAGAGAGTCTAGGATTAAGAGGGAGTTGTGAACTCCATACAATCCTCAGTAGAATGACATTGTAGAACAAAATGATTGTACCATAATGGAAGCAGTGAAATCAATGCTTCATGACCAAGATATTCAAATGCACCTTTGGGCGAAGGCAGCAAGAACATATGTGTATGTAGAGAACTGTAATCCTAATCGATTACTTGACAACAAGACTCATAAATAGGATTTCTTAGGGGAGAAACCAAAATTCATCCATCTCAGAATATTATGATGCCCGGTGTATATACATATCCTGAAGAGGACAAAGCTCGATCTTGCTAAGTGGAAGGGTATATTCATAGGATACATTGATACATCAAAGGCCTACCAAATATACTTCCCATAATTCAAGAAGATTGAGATAAGAAGATACGTAACCTTTGATGAATACTTGGAATTATCTATATATATGAGGAAACCTATTGAAGAAGTTGAGGAACATGAAGGAACAAGAGTCTGAGGTATGGAAATTATAGAAGCAATTCCATAATACCATGAAGATCATGGCATGGAAGAACCACAAGAGCATGTAGAGACACTTCATGAGAAGGACTCCCACAAGAGGAAACCAACATGGGAACGAGAGCTCATACAAGAGGTATAAAGGTATGGTGCTTTAGAAGGAATGAATAGATAGAGAAAAAGGGCAAGGCCTTACAACATCTATGTGGCCCTACTGTGTGAAATCATTAACAAGGAACCTTCCACCTATGAAGAAGCTGTAGAAAAGATAGAATGGAAGGATTCCATGGTCAAGGAATATAAAGTGACTATGAATAATGATGTCTCAGAGATATTACGAAACCAGAAAGGAAGTCTTTTGTAACTTCGAAATGGATCTACTAGATCAAGCATACTGCATATGGCAGCATCGAGAAATACAAGGAAAGATTCATAGCACGAGGCTTATCACATAAAGAAGGCATAGACTACGAGGAGACATTTTCACCAGTAGTGAGGTACACTTCCATTAGATATATACTTGCATTGGTTGTAGTTATGATATGGAAGATACACCAGATGGATGTCACATACATCATTCTTGAACGGTGTAGTCGATGAGGAAGTATACATAGAACAAACACTAGGATTCGAGACACATGACAGGAAGACTCGTTTGCAAATTGAATAAGGCCTTGTATGGGTTGAAAAATGCACCCAGGACATGGTACAGCAGGATGTATGGATTTTTTATGAGCTTGGAATTTACTAAGAGTAAATTAGATTCTAACATTTACTTCAAGGTTGAGGGTGAAATACCCGTGATGCTCCTGCTATATGTCGATGACATGTTCCTAACAGGAGAGGACGAACTCATTATAGATGCAAAGAGGAGACTTTCTACAGAGTTTGAGATGAAATACATAGGGATGATGCACTGATTCTTAGGAATGGAGGTTTGGTAGAGTGCAGATGGGATTTTTCTTAGTTAAGGAAAGTATATAGTGGATATTCTGAAGAGATTCAGAATGTTGGACTGCAAGGCAATAGCCACACCTATGGCATCAAAATTGAAGATTTTGTGTGATGCTTCATCAGATTCGATTGATACCATGATGTATCATCATATGATTGGCTCATTGATGTACCTAATGAATATGAGACCAGACATATGTTTTGCAGTGAACACATTGAGTCAATTCCTGACAGATCCGAGACATGTTCACCTGGTTACTGTAAAGCATATATTGAGGTATCTAAAGGGTACAGTGGATTATGGGCTCAAGTATGATGTGAATCAAAATATTAACCTACATTGTTATGTAGATTTGGATTGGGAAGGTAGTGCCACTAAAAGGAAGAGCACTTAAGGTTGTGGCTTCAATTTTGGATCTGGCATGATCTCATGTCTTAGCAGGAATAATTCTTCTGTGGCACTGAGTACAGTTGAGGTAGAGTATGTTGTTGCTTTCTTGGATATCTATGGGGGAGTATGGCTGCAGAAGCTATTTTTTGATTTGTTTGATCTCTAGTTTGATATGACTTGTATCTTCTGCGACAACCAAAGTTGTGTGAATATGTTAGAGAATCCAGTGTTCCATGACAAGTCAAACCACATAGACATCAAATTCCACTAAATCAGGGAGATGGTACAAAGAGGAGCGGTGAAGCTCTATTATGTGGAAATGGATGAGTAGATAGTCGATGTGTTGACCAATTCTTTAGCCTGAGTGAAGTTCGAGCACTTAAAAGAAATACTTGGTTTGATCTAGAATGAGACACCTCGAAAGAGGGAGTGATGATTACTTTCATAACTTGTGAGACAGGTTGTCCAAGCGTAAAATCCTAGTAAAGTACACAGGTTACTTGGACATAATCATTCTTGTGGGTTTTCCAGGTGTAAATACGAGCCTTGGTGTGGTAGACAGGTTACTCAGACATAATCAGTATCGAGATAGGTTGTCTAAATGTAAATATGATCCCTAGCATGGTATGCAGGTTATTCGGACGTAATATGTCATGTAGATTGTCTGAATGTAAATATGATCCTTGGTGTGGTACACAGTTTATTTAGACATAATAAGTCTCGAAGGTTGTCTAAATGTAAAAGGGTCTTGGACGCAGGTTGTTTAGACATAATTAGTCCTTGTATGTGTGTGTTCCTATGATGAAGATGATGAGGTCACAAGGCACTTGGTGTTCACCTGGACAGTTCTCCTTTGCATATAGATTGCAGGTTGACAGTAGAGAGACATAATGCACTTGGTGTGCTCCTAGGATTTTCTCACATAGTGGTAGATGTAGGATTGTCTTGACATGTTTGTATGTTGATAGAACATGGGTGGCATACATCTAGGTGAAGTCTATGAGATCTATTTGTTTTTTTTTGTTATGTGCAGTACAAATTAGATGATCTGGATATTATGAGAAGAATATGGGAAATGTAGGTTATTGCATTGGAAATGTAAAGGAGGTCCTAGACTATACCTATGTGATGGCTTACTCAAAGATGTGATGAAGACTTAGATGAGAACTAGGACTACACCTAGCATGAAAAAGGGTTGGATCTATAGAAACTTTCAATGACAGATAGTACCATTCAATGAACAATAAGAAGATGAATATGGAAGTAGCTATGATGACTTTGTGATGAAGACTGGACAAGATGTGTTGATGATTGTGTGTGTGAGAGAGAGAGAGAGAATACCTTCCTAGTTAAGAGGGAGTGTAGATGTATTCGTAACTTCAGAATTTATTCTGATGTATATTATCATTGTATGTTGTTGTAACCCCATCGGAGATGTGTTTGACTCCTTTTGGGATGTCATTATTGTGTATGGACCTTGAGGTACAACCTCCATTGTAAATCGGGGAAATAGTTCCCAGTGTAACATCATTTAATGTATTTTTGGAGTCTCTCTAGGACAAGTCAGCCCTATTATGGTAAGAGGTCGTCCCCAGTCATGTATTAGGTCAGTCACTTGAAAGGTATAAATAGGGAGGTTCCCTCCCTCATTTATACACACTTGCACTTACTCAAGTTTGCATGAGTAGAGAGAGAAAGACAAGAAGGAGAGATAGATAGGTGTAGAAGACTTATTATTATTTTGTTTGTTCATCTTATGATACAGTCTTTGTGACTTAAACTATTACGAGGAAGTTTGTGTGGTTTTCTCCTTTTTGGTTTCCCCAATGAAAATATTTGTTTCTTGTGTGTATGTTCTATCTTATGCATATTTTTGTACTTTTTATTCTTTTAGGTAAATATCCTAATCAAGTAAATTACAGTAGAAACACTAACAACTACGTACACTATGGTAAAAATTGATAACAATTTGTGGATTGAAATTTTGTTTTCGTAAAAATGGAATGCTACAGCCATGTGCTTTGTTTCTAACATGTTTTTTTTTGCAGGTGTGATACTTTACTTATGTATGCATTTATTTCATTATGGTTCAGTTATTTATACTCAATTCCTTGTGGTGAATGGTTAGTTTCATTGGAATTAATGGAAAAGATCACCTTATGTGCAATTGGAATGATCTTCAACTAAACCTTTAATTGCATGTAGGTGCATTATTAAATATTTTTTTAATGTCTCTAGGATTTATTTTGGGTTTAATGGCATGGTTACAAGTTGATTTTGTGTAAGACTAGTTGCTTATATTGGAAAACTAGTTAAATAGTCATGTGGACTCTCTTTCGTAATTACCATGATTAATTATAGTAATTTTGGTAATTAGGCCTTTTTTACATGTAATTATATGTTATTAATCCTTTGAGATTGATAACCTGTGGTTATTTTTTAAACTATTGTATTTGTGATAAGTGTCGTCACTTGCGCACTGTGTCGTTAAGTGTCATAATTAACACCTTAATCAGTAGTTAACTGTGAAAAAGAATAATTGTCCTTTAGAAGTGGTTATAATATCTTATATGGCTTGGATTGAAGGTTTGATGATGTTATATGATGTGAAGAAACTTTCCCATACATTGGATCATTTGTTGGAATAGTTATTGAATTCATTTTAATTTATTGGTAATTAAAGGCATTTTGTCGAAATTAAATCACAAAAAATGAAATTAAGTATTTATTTCACTAATCCGTTGTTTTAAAATTATATAATTATCCTTAGAGAGATAATGATATGTCCTTGAGACCCTTTGATATCCACAAGGTACATTACACATGGTTATGTTATTAATTGTTGAGTCCACATAAACAACATATTTGTTCCGGTTATGCTCAGATTCTAAAAGGAAATGGAACTAGGTATATGATAGAGTATTATATTCTAGTCATACTATACTAAATGGTAATGTGATAAGGGTAGTACCATATTATGGTAAAGAGTGTTATACTCATTTTCTGAATTTTTATGTAATTTTAATGAAATGTTATGTGTGATTTCTTTAATTAAAGTATACAAATAATTAACGATAATTCTTTTAGGTGGTATGATTTATGAAATTCACAAGGCAGGTGTTTTCTACTTAATACATTGTTTGTGATAAGATATATATTTATAGAGTTAAGTCTTATTGTGGTAAGTTATGATATGAAATTTATGTGAAGTGTATATTCATCAAGATTTAAATTATATAACTTTAAGGCAAGAAAAATCAAAAACCAAAACTTATAAAGAAAAAATTATATCAAAGTATTTTCAGTAATTCCAAAGTTGGAGGCATTCGATACAAGAGACATATAGTGGTTGATATCGTTCAACATTAACCTTTGGAATATAACTTGTTAAAATTTTGTTTTTGTTTGGTATCATATTAATTTATAGATGTTTATTGATCTATGCCTTTCATGATGATGTTTGAAAAATAAAAACAAAAATAAGAGGTTGAATACTTTTACAAGATATTGATTTTTTTAATGAGATCTCATACTGAATTTTCGATGTAGATGGGGTCAAGGATGATGAGTAAATCATCAATTAAAAGAGGGTGTAATGTCACATACCAATTTCCCTGTGTAATAATAAACTAAGAGTTCTTTAAAATAAGAACAAAATGTAATTAGTTATTTTCTGGTTATGTGATAATCCATAGTTGTGTAATAAAAATACAATAATGTTTTCCTATTGTTTCATATTTTGAATCAATTTAATATGGAATGGTAACTTTGTAATATATTGAATTTCTTGGATAATACATGGATATGAATATACACATTTATATTGAAAAATAAAGTAGAATGATAATGTATTTTTTTATGATAGATGAATTAAATATGAAATTTTGCAGTAGGGAAAAATACCCTCACATATATAGTGTGTGGTACAGTCTTACACAAGCCAGGAAACAACATATAAGTTAATGCTAATGTATCCCGGGGTTTTCCATCCATACTTGTCAATATGTAAAAATTCATACCATGTGAATAGATGAGCTGAAGTCGAACATGGAGGACATCAATTGATTATCATTTATTTATGTATGTTGTTAATAAATGTGATACAACCCGTCAATAATGGTAACAGGAGTCATGGTACCTAGCATATTCTAGCAAGTGTGAATAGAGGTGTGGGTGTCAAACACTAGTAGTATCCATCAATACAGGGGAATTGGTGCATTACCACTGTCAATAGAGAGGTAAATTTATATTGATGACTACAATCCTCAAGTTATTATAAAGGTCTCTTAATCATATTCCTAGAGAAAAAATATTTGAAGTTGACGGGAGAGATTCATTGGAAGGGAGGCATCCCCCGTCAACAAACATGAGCATAAATTGATTTGTATTATAAAGGTATTATAAAAAAAATTGCATGAACACACCACCAAGTACGTCTCTTACATGCACTAGATGAAAATTAGTGCATGAAAAAAATACTCTTAACGAAATCCGGTGATGAAAGTAACTAACAGATATGAGTACTTCCACGGTGATTATAATGGAATTCAAGGTACAACACAAATCCCAAAATGTGAATACAAGTATTGTCATCAAACATTTTTGTAAACCACTCAATTAGGGACCAATGATGAGATGTCATTTGCTAAGTGCAACGTAACCTATCAATGGTTATTACACGAAATTTTTGTCACCACCATGATAATGGATCATGTACACTTTTCCTTTCCACAATCTGTAAAGTACCTTTGATAAAAACTTGATTGGAAGATAAGAATCATGAAATTTTTCCCTTCAGATAGCTTAATTAGCAACAATGTCGCAGGTTGTTATCAGAAAACATGCAACACTCTTCATCGTCACATGTTTCTTTCTTTCAACTTGAGACATTTTTGCAAGTTATTTTTATGAAGATTGTGGCACCACTAATTATCGCAAGTTTCTCCTAAGTATAATGTGACACTGTCTATATGGATGGAAAAAAAATAAGGATCAAGGAGCTTCTAGAGAGAAGCACTTGTCTCTCATCTCATCCCTAACCCTTTTGTCCAATAAATATAAGCTCATTCCCATGGGTGAGGGGGTTAGAATTTGGTAGCCAAATGCTAAAGGTTTTTTGTAAGTTTTAGAGTTTTGTTTTGAGACTTTGGTAGACACCCTTTTGGATCAAGCAAAAGGACCATTGGGAGGAATATTGCAACGCTAAGATTCTTGGTTGTGACTCTTTCTCTTCATTGTTTAATAACACAGTAATACATTTTATTTCCCACAATTATTTGTCATTAATATTGTTGTTTTCCTGCTTGGTTGATATATAAGTTCTTGTAAATTGCAACTATCCCTTTTGGTCTTTCTTGTCAATCTTTTATTGCAGGTATTCTATGTGGATCTTGAGTGGAATAGTTGAGTTGAATATTGAAGTGAGTTTGACCTATATATCACATAGGTCATATTACTCTTCCAATTGCATGAGTTAATAAGTTAATACATCTTAATTAAATTTCTCTCTAAGACTAAAAAGTATGAGCTAATAAGTTAATACATCTCAATTAAATTTAATGATCTGTTAGTCTTTGGATTATGTTATATGTTGAAGCTTTCACTAGTTTACAGAACTAATAATTTACTATTTGGGGCATTTAAATGTATCCATAAATATTTATAGATTATGTTACACAGTTATAAATTCATTTAAGTAAATATAATTATAATAACCAGAATGAAAAAATCTAGTTAAAAACCTTGCATACAAAGTTATGATGACTACATACAAAGTCAATAAAGTAAGAGTAATTAAACAATAAATACATAAGTATTTAATCATTTATGTTTGATCAAGCCTTCAGGATTAACCCAAGATTTACGTTCTATCAATGTTAATCAATATGGGATATAAGGGATATGAACAAGCCACAATATATGTATATAAGGAGCTGAAACAAACCCATAGAATTTATAACAATCATAAATCAAGGTAGGTTAAACAAGTTTACTCATATCATCATTAAAGAAAATTTATTATCCTAATCTGCAAAACACTATTTAAACAGAATCAGAAGGTTAGAACTTATCGGACTTTAAACTTCCAACTGAGTGGGGAACTTCCACGTTCCACCCAACTGTAGACCTCGAATAGTTCCTTGTTCATTCCATAAGTCACCCCCGAGTTGAACCAAGTATACCAAATAATAAGAGGCCTAGATACATTTTTCTATCCTTTATTACTATCAACGGAGTAGCCACAAGGCATTTTACCATCTCTAAGTAGAGTCCTATAATATTTTCCCCTTTATCCCATAGCCCTTCCTAGACCAGTTATTTACTATAATCATGGCAATTGAACATTGAAATACCTACAGTTGAACCCTCAAGTGTGTTAGGGACTATTACCCCTCATAATGTTCATTCTCTGCTATTTATTATTTTTATTGAGGAAAAGGCACATATGATTTAGGCTAAACTCTTTGTTTAGTAAAATCACACTTGTTGTTTTCTTTAGATCCTCTTTAAATTAATATTTTAAAAATTAATTAGATTTCTTTAGCTCTCTTATTTCTTTTATTTTTAATTAAATAATATAGATTTCTATTTGTCCTATTTCTATTTGCTTATTTTATTAACAACTACTAAACGTCAACCTATCTCTAGCATGCTTAGTCCCTCTTCAAGTGCTTGTCCTCCATCAGTTGGACAGAAAAAAAGAAGATAATTAATATGCTAATATGATTAGTTAATGCATTTTTTATGCTTCAAATCCTATAGCTCAACATCAGTTAGACATAAAAAATCTAGGTTGGCCATAGCCTACTGCTAAACACCAACTCAAACTTAATAATTTAAACAACCTAGGTTCTCTAGAGCCTATCGCTCAACACCAAGTTAAACATAAAATAGTATAGGTGCTCCATAGATTACCTCTCAACACCAACTCAAACATAATAAAATAAATAGCCTTTGTTTGGGATATTAAATCCCACCCCACTTAAAACAAAATCATCCTGGTGTTAACAATTTTTTAACGAAATTTTGAAATAAGGAAGGGTAAGCTTCTTTCATAGCGGCTTCATTTCCCATGTGGCCTCTTTAGGAGAGAAGTATTTCCATTGTACTTTAAGTTGGAAAATGGCTCACTTCCTGAGTTGTACTTATCTCTTGTCTAGTATATGGAGGGGTTCCGACACAAAGTCCCCTTCTGGTTCTACCTACAACAATTTCCAATCAATTACATGTTTAGGATCATAAACATATTTCTTAAGTAATGATAGATTAAAAACATTGTGAGCTTTCACATGAATAGGTAGGGAAATTTCATAGGCCATTGGGCCCTTCTTGCCCAATATTTCAAAAGGTCCATGATATATGGGAGCTAGTTTCCTACATTTTCCCAAACTCAATGAGCTTCTCTTTGCTTTGAATTTAATATAGACATGTTCTCCAACCTGATACTCTTTATTCCTTTTGTTCTTATCGGCGTAAATATTTTTCCATATTTATGCTTCTTATTTTTTGTTGTACTTTCATGACAAATTGTTCCAAGTCCTTCAACAAATATGGCCCCAACATGAGCCTGTCCACTGGGTTGTCCTAAGTTACCAATGTTTTGCACTTCTTGCTATAGATTACCTCAAATGGAATCATCTTGGTTGAGGTTTGGTACCCTTTATCGTATGCAAATTCCACAAGATGTAAATTCTCTTCCCATTTAGATAGATTATTCATTACATACATTCAAAGCATATTTTCCAGTATCTGATTTATACATTATGTTTCTTCATCCATTTGTGGATGATATGTAGTATTTAAGTTCAGTTGTGTGTCCAACCTTGAAAACAATGATTTCCAAAAGTTTCTTGTGAACTTTGAATCTCTATCAGAAATAATAGTTTTAGATATACTATGCAACCTAAAAAAAATAAGGAATATATTTTCAATGTGGATGGCCTTATGAGTGGATTTTATAGCAATAAAGTGGGCATATTTTAATAATTTATCCACTACCCCCATGATAGAGTCATTTTTCTTATTGATTTTAGGAAAATTGGTGATAAAATCCATGCTTATCACCTCCCATTTCCATTCCAGAATGGGTAATAGCTAGAGTAAACCAACTAGGCATTAATGTTCAACTTTAACCAATTGGAATTTTTAATATTTAGCTATAAATAGTGCTACATATGATTTTAGTTTTAGCCAAAAATAATGCTTCTTCATAGCTAATAAAATTTTATGGTACTCAGGATGTCCTAAGTAAGGTTGTTTATGAAATTCAGTAAATAATTCAGACCTAATTTTTTTTTCAGGTACATAAAGTCTGTCTTTAGACCATAAGAGACCTCTTTCATCAACTTTGTATTCCTTTTGTTGTTGTCCCAACCTATTTTCTTGCATTTTTTTAGATATTTCCACATAAAATTGGTCATTTTTTATTTTTTTCTTGATTTGTAAAGTAGATTAGATTTATTTTTACTCACAATTAACTCATACAGTGTTGGTATTAGTATTACTCCTCCATTTGACCACATAGTCTAATTGTCTATTTTCCTGGCTTATGAGGTCTTCATCACTCCACTAGTAGTGCATGGGGAACACACTTATGGGACATTTGTCACTTACTGTACCTAATTGCATGAGTTTAAGTTCCCCAGGGACCCATCCCTATAATTTAGGAACCCACTATGAGTGCCACCAACAATCTCCTTCAGTTGAACTAGGTAGGCAATCACTTATGTTGAGTTATGCTCTAGTTACCATCAGTTATATCACAATCAGTTAGCCTAGCACTAGTTTATATGATTAAAGGGAGTGTAGGCATCTTTCTTCACCTACCCTCATCAACTAACTTATTGTGGACTAAGTTAGTTATCTGGAGTTGCATTAGTGAGCTCCATTGGTGATTTTCCCACACTGAGTTAGCTCTGGAGTGAGTCCGAGTTGGTAGATTCGAATCCTATTTTAGGAATCCAAATTAACCTATATGTGTAGCCATTGTATTACATATTGTTTACTGATTCATGAGTATCATCATATTATTCCAAATTTGTCTCCATGTGTGTGCGCTTTTGTCATGAATAATTGAACAATCTATGCTAAATTCTTATCTCTCCTCTACAGCATTATCTTCTCATTTGAATTCATTTAGGATGATGATCCTATGATTCATAGAATTTAACATGGTATCAGAGCGAGTATCCATGCATGCCTCGAACCTTGGAAAATTCCATTGATGCACCATAAACCATTGAGTTTCCACATAATTCTTGGAATAATTTCATTGCTCCCTCTGGATTCTGTCTAGAGAATTCTATTCAGGTGCAATATACTCAGAGAAAGTGCACATGTCGAAGTGAAGATTGTTTGAGCTAAATTGATTCAAATTAGAGTTTGTTTTGCAGGTACAATTTCAACAACAAAATTTGAAAATGACATCCAACTTTGAAGAGGTGCCACAACCTCTACATATCATCTTATAGATCCTATCATATCTTGTTTGAAATGTATTTTCGTGATCTTAAATGGGTTTTTCTCATAATTCAATTTGAATCTCTGGTTTGAGAGATATGTTTAGTTGAATATCATAGGTTTGAAACATTTTATGTTCGTTCATACGCTTTATTTCGGATTAATATTTCTCACTCCACAAGAAGAGATAGGTTAATTTCCTTATATGACTTGAAAAAACTCCTTGATATCTCAAATGGGTCTTCGACGGAATTTGATTTCGTTGACTCTAGAAGAATTTGTGATTGAATTGGCAATGTGATATCAATCACATTTTTGAGTTTTTATTTAAGCTTACATACATGATTTGATTTACATGTACAACTCCTTGGATTCAAAGTTGTTCCCGAATATGAAGAAGAAAATTGCAGAAACTTATATTGTACAATTTCAAATATTGATTTGAGATCAGTTCCCCTGCTATCACCGTTCAATTATGTTGGGTGGAAATTGAAGATGGTTTCATATCTTGGGAGCCACTTGAGAGCCATGATCTACTTGATGTGTCTTTTGGATTTGGTAAAGAATCATATGAATATGAAAATTATTGGCTAGATGACGATGAAATATCATATGGAAATATGTGTATGGAAATGACTCCTAATATGTGTTATCTCATGGAAATTGTTGAATATCCGTTAGATCTCTATAGAAATATAGATAGAGCCTTTGGTGTGAATAAAGAAGTAGATAATACTAGTAGCGAATCCAACACCTCCTCAAGTGTTCTTCCTTCAAATGTATCGGGCTCAATTATCTCTGATGAAATTGTTCAAGAAGAAGAAGAAGGACAATCTTCAACTCAATCAATTCTAAATGTTAAAAGTATCCTTATAGTGACTCCTGTTGTTTCTCCAGAAGTTTATGAGATATCTAATGTCTCATCTTATCAAACAGCTAATACAGAAGAAGACATTTGAACCTCCATTATTGAATAAAAATTCTCCTTCAACCCCACTTAGTCATTCTCTAGTGATTCTTCTATTCTAAACTATGTGCAAAGTTTGTCTGTGAAAGCTAAAGGAGCTGAAGATAAATTCAATTCCACTCTCTCCAAACATCTTGTTGGTGTACAGAAAAGTGATAATTTGGATGTTTTCAAATAAATTTCATACTTTAGGAGTTATACATTCACCCTCCTTGATCTAGTGCTTCCAGCAAATTCCTACATGATGGCTTGCACCAATACTCAGAGCTTTGTTGAAGAAAGAGTACATAGTGCATCTGCCATCTCAGTAATGCACTTGGAACCTTTGTTCCTCATTATTGGATCTGATATCACCTTAATTGGTTTGAATTTCAAGTTTCAAGAGCCTCCAGTCATTCTTGTATTTTTTCCCATCATTTTCTGTGTGAATATCAAGCGCCTCAAGTCTCCTTCAAAAATTTTGTTGTTGGGAATTATATATCAGTTTCTTCTCATGAGTTTACTGATATGTTGGATAGTCATTCATTGGATAATTTGGAATATAAATCAAATTATGGAGCTCAATCATTTTCTCTCCATGCTCCCATGTCTCCTCTTCCTTCCTACATGATCACATGCACACTTCCTTACAGTGATAGTAAATTTGGAGACATCATGCATTCACCTTGACACTTTCTCCTCACATATGAAGATGATTTTACCTCACATGGTTCAATGTTCAAGGCTGAAAAATCTCAGTTGATTATTTTTACCTCACATGGTTTGAATTCTCAAGCACCTTTTCTCTCTCATCAGTTTACCTCAGTTGAGTAGACTCATGTTCTTCCAAAGAGGAGAATTCCTCTATACATAATCCATATTGCAGTTGTCTATTATCCTTATCAAGTTGAGCTTATCCCTATTCTTCCATAGAGGAAAATTACTCAAGACATAATCATTTAGTTTGCAGAGGTTCACATGCGCAGTCCCAAGATACTATTGCACACAAGGACCATCACTCTGCAAACTGCATCTCTGTGGAGCAGTATTGTAGAAACACTTTTCACAAGTTTTTGATATCAAATCTTGATCCTGATTTTCCTTCTTATTTTGAGGGGGGGGTTCCCATGAGGTTTTCCCCATTTCCTCAGTTTTATTAAGTAGTAATTATTTTTTTCATTTAGATTGTATGGGTGACATTTGGTATTAGTTGCCAAGGCCCATGTTGTCCAAAGTTAAGATTAAAGGGGGGTTTTTGGATTATTATTAATCCTCCCATTGACCACATATTCTAATTATGTATTTTCCTATATAAGGAGGTCTTCATCACTCCACTAGTGCATGGGGAACATGCCTACGGAATATATTCCACTTACGGCACCTAATTGCATGAGTTTAGGTGCCCCATGGACCAATCCCTATAATTTAGGAAGACACTATGAGTGCCACTAGAATTATCCTTCAGTTGACCTTGGTAGGTAATCAATTATGCTCAGTTATACTCCAGTGGACCCAAGAAAAATTATAGTTCTCTGAGTATAGACATTTCAAATTATTTTTCCATGTTTAGGGGAAACTTTTGACTAAGGTTGTTGTTATTGCTTCCAAAAATAATGTCATCTGCATAAACCTTGATTATAGTCATGTTTCCATCCTCAACCTTTATGTACAAATTACTGTCTACATGACCCTTTTTTAATCCTTGTTGTCGCAAATATATGTCTAATCTTGAATACCAGGCTCTCGGTGCTTCTTTCAATCAGTATAACGCTTTTTTCAATTTGCAGACATAATCTATATTGTTCGAGAGAATAACCCTTCTAGTTATTCTATGTATACTTCTTCTTCTAATTCTTCATTTAGGAAGGTTGATTTGACATCCATTTGATACACTGTGATATGCCTAAAGTAGGAATAGACCAGAAACATTCGTATCGCTTCCATTAGAGCTACAGGAGAAAAGGTTTCCTCAAAGTCTATTCCTTCAACCTATGCATATATTTTTCATACTAACCTTGCCTTGTTTCTAACAACTTATCCTTCCCCATTCTGCTTGTTTCTAAAGACCCATTTAGTTCCATAACATTTTTTTCTTTAGGTATTGGAACAAGTTCCCAAGTTTGATTCTTCTCAATCTGATTCAATTCTTCTTCCATGGCCTTGATCCAATGTTCATCAATTTTGGCTTCATTGAAGAAATTTGGTTCTATTCGAGACAGCAGGAAGATGCACTTGTTTGATACCATTAGTTAAGTATCTTCTTTTTGTTCCTACACCGATATTTTTATCTCCTATAATTAGATCTTCTGAATGATTATTTTAAACAAACTTGTGTACAGTTTTTGTATAAGGTTGACTTTCTCGGTTTGGTTCCTCTATTTCTTCTTGATGTAGGATATCTTATTGTTCTGTCATCATTTCTTCATCTTGTGTAACTTCTAAAAGTTGTTCAGATATAGGTTTATCATCAACATCATCTACTCATATGTATTTGAACTCTTCATATATTCTTACATATGGGTTTTCTTTCATCTTATTCAGTGTTATATTGTAACATTTGTATGCTTTGCTTCCAGTCGCATACCCAAGAAATATTCCTTCATCATATCTTGAATCAAACTTTCCAAGATTCTCATCATTTCTTCTTATGTAGAATTTACTTTAAAATATTCGAAAATGTTTGACAATAGCTAGTCTTCCTTTCCATATTTCATATGGATCCATGTTGCTTCCAGTTCTACTTTTCCCTTTATTTAAAATGTCAACAGAAGTATGAATAGCTTGTGTACAAAAAATGTCAAATAGTTTGGATTCATTTAACATGGTCCTAGCCATTTCCTACATTGTTCTATTAATACTTTCATCTACTCCATTATAATGTGGGATTTTGGCTGCTGAGAAATATATTTTGATTCCATGCCTTTCACAGAAATCCTCTAACTCATTTGAGGTGTATTCTCCACCATTATCTTATCCTAGAAATTTAAATTTCAGATCAGTTTAGTTTTCCACTACCTCCTAAAATACTTTAAAGCATTCAAATGTTTCAGAATTTTTCTTGAGGAAGAAGACCCATGTCATTCGGGTTAAATCATCTATGAAGGGCAGAAAATAAAATCCATCATTCAAACCTTTGGCTATTTTGGGTACACATAGATTTGTGTGAACTAGTTCCAATGGTTTTATTGTAGTATATTCCTTTGTCTTAAACCTCACTCTTGTTTTTTTCCATGTTGACAATGTTTATAGACCAATTGTATGGGATTTGTAATCTTTGGGATATCTCTCACAGCTTGTTCTTTATTAATATTGACTATGTTTTTTAATTTTATTGCGCCGAGAGGCGCTCTACAGCCCAGTATGAGGGAGATCTTGTAATGTTTGTGGATGTAACATTTGTCCATATTATGGTGGAAAAAAATAATATTTCCAAGTATGATGGAGATGTTGTAACGTTTGTAACGTTTTTCTATTATGTCGGCTATTAATATGAGGGAGATATTGTAACGTTTGTCTAATCTTGTATGACGGATATCTTTTAGATCTTGTAACGTTTGTCTATTATGTCGGCTATTAATATGAGTGTCTAATCTTGTACCATTGGTTCAACTTGGCCTAATGGGGATACATGTACCAATTACTAGAGTGTGGGAAACACTACTAGAGGTTAACTGACACTAACTGCACTTGCTTGCATCAGTTTAGGTGCCTCCTATCCCAATTCCTACATTTTAGGAGCCACGGGGAGTCTTAGCACCAACCTCCTTCAGTCAGTTGGAGTTGGAACTAGTTAAGCTTAGTTAGTTCCCAATTACATTCAGTTAGATCACAATAAGTTCAGTTAGTTCTAGTTATGCATGGCTAATGCATGGCTTCATGTGGGTTAGGATCCTTTGCTCACCTACCACTTCAATTACACTTAGTTAACTATTTATTATTGATTGTATTAGTTGTTTAGACATTTGGAGTTAACCAATTGGACTCCGATATTGATTGACACATCCTGAGTTAGCTAGTTAGTTAGTTACAGTCACATCCAGTGGGGAGATTCGAATTCATCCCTAATTGATTCAAATTATTTTCCTATGTAAACTATTGTAACACAGGATTTAATTAAGGACAATGATATTATAATTACCTGAGCTATACTCATAGGTTTCATGTGTGGTTTGTTTTTTTCAGTGTGTATCTTCATTGTCTTTTTACTGCAATAATAATTTTGGATTCATTGCTTGAATATCTAAATGGCACAGCAATTTTAACACCTTAGTCGTATGTCTATTATTGCCACATTTTTTACATTCACAGTCTGCACTTAAAGGGATGAAAGAGTTTAATTTTTCCTTCAGAGCTTTTGACCATGTTTCAATGTCATTATTCCTATAGTAGGATCTATTCCTTTCAGGATAGTCCTTCATATGAGATTTGCAGCTTATTTCTTTGTGACCAAAATTATTACATAAATAACAGTTTCCTATGAAAAGTGTTTGGTACCTTGTAAAGAGAAATCTTTCTGATTGTGTCGAGTCGATGTTCTGAGGAAAGGGAAACTTCATTTCGCAATTTTGGTCTCGTCTTGAAAAAGAATATTTGATTGCATCCACATAGCTCATGTTCTTTGAGTCTCTGTAACTTGTTTCTGTCTTCTCTTATGGTTGTCTTTGATCTTTAATAATTTTATATTGAGCCTCGGTACTCTTGCTAGACTTCTAACGGAGGTCCAGGTGATCATTAACTTTATGTAGTTGTCCTTTTAGGAGAGTGATTTCGATTTCTAGCTTCTCACATGTTTCCTCCTTATTTTTTAGTTGTTCCATCATGTCCATTTTTTACTTTCTTATTTCTTCTTCTTGTTCTTTAAACCTCAAAATTTTCTCCTTCAGAAACTTATTTTTCTTCCTATATTTCTCTAACTCTTCCAAAGCACTGATTATTTATCCCTCAATGTCTACTTCAGCCAATTCTTTATCTCCTAGTTCTTCATTTTTTGAAACATCCTCCATCATAAGGGATATTTCCTATTTTTCCATTTCGGTGCAAGAATCTATCTTTTAGACGTTAAGTTGTCACTAATGACACCCGTTGTGATTCCAATTGTTGTATTTATATTATATACTAAGAGGAGGGGTGAATCCATACATAGCGAAGATTTCAAATTATTTCACTTTAACAAGTTTTCACCACTTAAAAATTTCCTACTAAAACAGTAATAAAAATATTTGCGCACAAAGATCTAAAACACAATTTTATTGTTCTCTCTCACTGGAGAATTATTACATTAGTGGGAGAGAAAAATATCCAATTATGAGCACTAACTCATTCATGCACCAACCTGATCCACAAGTAACAACCTATTGATTATAGGCACTAAGCTATAAATACTTTGATCTATACAAGCACCAACTCATGAACTTCAAGAACCAACTCGTGAACTTCAAGCACCAACTCATGAACTTCAAGCACCAACCTGAAAAAAATGTTTGTCTCTTTGTGCAAGATCCAAATTGCAATAATTAGGCACCAACCTATTGAATACTATGATCTTCAATTGTTTCTTCAGTTGCAAGTGAATGGAAGCACCAAATCTGAATTGTATTTACCGGCTCTGACTATAAGGAAGCTCCAAATCCATTGTTGTTTTTCCAGCTACCACTAGAAGGAAGAACCAACTCCATAATTGTTTTACCAACTTCCATTGGAAGGAAGAACCAAATCCCTCTTCCTTTTCCCTTCCTACCTCCCTGGGAAGTTTTACCAACACCAACTGGCAGGAAACTCCAACTCCCTTTTCCTTTCCCTTTCTTTCCTCCCTAATAAGAAATAGTTGTATATCAAATAACTAAAAATGAAATTTACCTTACTATGATATGTGACTCAACAATCTACAATTGTTGTAGCTATTATGTTCTGTGTCTTTCCTTTGGTTATATACATCACAACATCTAGTTTCCTTATCTGTGATGTGCGACACTATCTACGGCTTATTCAAGTTCTTTGTATCACACGATCTTCAGATATCTATGATTTTACACTACTCAGTCACTTTTGTGATTTTACAATCTTCATCATTTACTAAGTAAAACCTTCACACATCTTCATACCAGGTATCCTTCTACTTTGTGTTCTTCTTTCTATGCATCCTCTGTTGATCTGTGGAATTCATCTATGTTGTATACGCTTCTTTTCCGATCAATGAGCCATTGATACCCCAATAATTATGAAGATTTACCAAGCAGATTATCTTCAATACTTTGCAAGAACAAGCTTAATTCCACACATCCATATATTGCTTATTTATACTCTTCATAGTTCAAGAGATGTTTCCACTTGTTGGGATGCCCTAAATCTCAGTGAATCCCCAAATTTTTTGTGTCTTAATCAAGTTATCTTTCGCGTCGGCATGCTACTTTTCACAATTAAACATCATGGGGTTTAGCACACATATGACATTGTCTTTACAGGGTTTTCACACACAAGTTTGTATACCTTAGTGGTATTTGCACACATCCTTGACTTTCATATTATGCTTCTAACTTCTTTCTCAAGGTTTTTATGTGCACACCTATGTCCCATGTTAGAATGGGATTTTTGCACTCTCTGAACTTCAATATTTTTCTATATGTATTTCTTCAAACTGGCTTTGTATGAGGAATACTTCATGCACTTCATTCACCTTTGATATCAATGACAGCACACACCTTGTTTTTTTATCTGTGACAAAATTATCCTGGTTTATTTTTTCCTCTGACATCAATGAAAACACAAAGGTTAAACATGTCATCTATGAACACTAGTACAAATTTATCTAGGTATTTACTTGCTAAGGTTCAATATGACTTGCTAAGAACCTCAATGTACTCCTCAATTATATGGGAGGTTTACATAGTCATTTAAGAAGGTAAGTGATGTATTTTAAACATAGGACAATCGATGAGGTCTATGTGCAAGCACACTATCTAGAGAATTTGGTTAAGAATGAATGACAATTAAGTAGTTCCAAGAAAAAAGACCACCAATATTCTTCCAAACAGGAAAAGAATAATTGTAAATGAAAGGATAAGAATACAATGGTCATTACACATTAGTGCAAGGATCCAAACTAGTCCACTGTGATGATTTTGGCATTGATCGTTACACCAAATATAAGTGTTGGAAGTGATAATTAACATAATATACTATAGGAAAATCCAATGTGGAAAAATATCAATGAAAATGTGATGCCTATGCCTTGCTCTTTTCTTTTCGGCATGAAATGCAAAGACAAATAAAGTGCACTCACTATGGATTTGTAATGGACATTGTAGCATGTGTAGTTTCTATAGGATCTTTTACTTTTTATATTATGCTTCAACAGCCCACTTTCAATTATTTGGTATACTATAGAACAATAATCAGTACAATAAGAATGGAACCCCTTCCTATCCTAGTCACCCAATATTTAAGATGGCCTCATAGTCATCTAGGGTTAAATTTTTTTCATGTCAAACTCCTTATTTGGGATAGGGTTTTGGACCATCTAGAATATTCTTGAAAGTCCACACATGACTATCTCAACATTATCTCAACATGTGTGAGTAATGTGAGTTGACATGGAATCCACTCAATATCATGTCGACCATAATGTGAGGTCATATTGTGGGAGGAATAACTTTTGCATATGAACTTTTCTTGAGGTGATGTATCAAATAAATTTTCTTTACAAGATATAATCTCACGCCACTCTTCTAGATTCATCATCTATGTCACCAATACAAAACCACCATGTGTCTGTACCTAAATATACATGCTTGTCATTAAATTGTCTCATCTTCACAAATGCTTTATAGTGCCTATGAATCATTTAGTTGTCTTGTTTGAATCTTCCACATCTTTTTAGTATAGACAATAGTCCAAACATGGCTCTAATTCCCTCCTTCACTGAAACTCCATCCAATATGCTACAAGAGGCATAAAACATGTATATCGTACATATTTTTTGCTTTTTCAATAAGCACTCTTGTGCTTGATTCCCCATGGTTTCATCCTTTTACTACAAACACCCTTTATTACCACACCTATTTACTGCAATTTGATACTCCTTTTTTTCTCTCTTGTTTCTTCCATGAATTTCCTAGTCTCGTGGATGTTTATATATATATATAGAGAGAGAGAGAGAGAGAGAGATTTGGTTGGTTCCTTTCAGATGAAGAACGGCGACGGGGAGCAGAAGTCTGCAGCAAGAATGAGGACGTTTTTTTTTTCCCCTAAGGGACTGCAGAGGGGACCACGGTATAGACTATTCCATGGGTCATCACCAGCATGAAGAAATAGGAAACCCCGACACCTAGTGGTAAATAGGAGTATCATGCAGTGGAGCTGGTGGATTATTTGGCAGATCCAATGGAGGGCCAACGGATTTTCATGGATCTCCCTTCGCTGGTAGAGAACTTCTTATCGCATTCACTAATACCTGGTCTTCCATCAACCTTGATAGTTGGGTCCAGACAGAATGGGAGACAGATGGAGATGGAAGAGGAAGATGGGGATTTTTCCCAAACAAACATAGAAGAAGAAGACTTACCCCAAGGCTCCATGGTCAAACCATTAGCACAAAACCTGGGTGGAGCTCCTTTCTCCCTTTTCAAACTCGACCAATAGCTTGGCCAAGGATTTTCTTCTCCTATAGAGGAGAGGTTATCCCAAATAGATGATCTACGAACACTCGGGAATGAAGATGGTTTATATCAGGGCTCTAATTTGGTATACATTGGGTGTTCGTTCATAGAAGCTATAAGGTATACCACTCAGCATTAGGATTCATCGGAGGAACCTACGAATCAAATCCCAGAGGGATTTATAGCCTCCTTCTTAAAACTCTTGGACCAACAAGTACCCTAATCCCCCGAAAAGTAAGTCTCAGATCTGGGGCATATAGTGCGGAATCATAGCTCATTGGAGGGCTATGAACATAAATGAAAAAGAAGAAAATTTCTCAAGAACACAAAGGAGCCTCTCAACTTGATATGTGGAAAAAATGTCTCGGTCGCCTAGTCACTCGAAATGGTAGACACATCATTAGTGGGGCATGCCATAGGGAAGTATCCCAGTAGGGATATTTTGGAAAATTGGGCCAGAGAAAATTGGTGGGGGTTTCTGAATTACATGCCCAAAATCTTAGCTCTCTCCAAGGGTTGGTTAATCTTTAAACTCAAGTGCAAGGAGGACACGGGAAAAATTCTTCAGAAACATTGGTGCTTCGGATCCACACCCATCCTCTTCAAGAATTGGATGTTGATTTTTTATGCAAGCATAGAGGAATTTGACGTAATCCCAATATGGGTCTAATTGTCGGTTCTACCATGGGAATTTTGGAACTAGAACTCCTTCAGATACATTGGGAATGCATTAGGAGCCTTTATTGATGCAGACATGGCCTTCACTCAGACAAGAAGAATGACAATGGAAAGAATCATGTTATCTCTAAACAGCAGGACTGGTCTTAGAGAGGAACTGAACTTTATAGTGGGACAGGTGAATCGAAGGAAGAATATCGATTATGAAGGGATACCCTTCTGATGTCACAGATGTCATCAGTGTGGACACATGGAAAAACAATTCCAACTCACTTTTAAAAATGCTCCAGAAAAATCTAGAAAGAGACTGGTGGAAATCGAAGGGAAGGACTAGGGCAGTGGAAAATATCCTTATAGGGTGTCAAAAACACCCTCTTCAATTGATTCCCCGTAGGAAAACCAAGAAAGCTTTCAGATCCTGAACAAGGAGGAACCACAACCTCAGAACCCAAGAGTGGATCGTGTCCAAAACTCTATAGAGAGAGAGAAGGTGGTCAATGTGTAAGGTACAAAAGCTGGATAAGTCACTCATACTCCAAGTAAGGAAATGTTTTCTCTACCCCCTATTTCTAATATGGAAGCTTCCTTATTTTCTTTGTCTATTGATTCACAACACTTCCCTATCCCAAGAAACCTCATTCTAATTTTCTCACAACGCATTTCTCCATGGACACTTCCTGAACCCCAGATCCCATCACCACAACCAAATCCCCTTCAAAACCCTCCTCCCCCCTGAACCATACTAACAAGGAGAACTCCTCCTCCCATATGGAAACTGAATCCATCTACTTTGGTTTAATATTTGGGGACATCCCAGACCTCACAGCTCCCACCCCACAAATCCAAGGTTTGGAGAGAAACTATCTGAACACCCAAAAGGGGAAAGGCAGGGGTAGACTAACAAACCTCTCTTCGGCTCAGAACATAGCACTTAAATATGTAGCAGATGGAAAAGAGAAATCTATACTAGGGTAACTTAGAGCGATGAGGGCCACGGGAAGGGTTTCCTAATGAAGGTGATATCTTTAAATAGCATGGGTTTAGCAAGTAAACCCAAAAAACTTGCTTTAAAAAGGCTACTAACTCTTCAGAAACCCCATATAATCTTAATCCAAGAAACCATGGGACTGGAAGAGGAAGTCTCTCTCTTCCTGAAAAGTGCAAGAGGGCACTCGGGGGGAATAGCTCTAAGCTGGAACCCTGGGGTAGTGAACATAAACAACATCAGAGGATTCAACTCAGGGCTCAGAGCTGGGTTTGCTCATGCATGCCTAAATACCTCATTTATGATCATAAACATTTATGGGACTTGCAATGAGAGGATTACTTTCTGGAATAGGCTAAAATAGAATCCCTTCCTTAGAAATGAAAAAACAATTCTGGGAGGTGACCTGAACTTTACTCTAGGGAACTTTGAAAACTAGGGACCAAGATCAAGGAGTGACTCTCTTTCAAATTATTTTGAAACCCTCCTTAGAGAGCTTCACTTATTGATATTCTCCTTGCCAAAGTGAAGCCCACCTAGTCAAACAAAAGAGTCACAGAAGGACGAGTTGTGAAAATACTGGATCGTTTTATTGTCAAGGAGGGTTTATTAGAGAAAAACCTAAATTTTAAGAAATGGGTGGCGATATGAGGTGAATCTGATCACTCTCCAATTTTCCTGGAAATATCAAGAGCCACGGAAAAGCCACCCATCCCTTTCAAACTCTGTGTTACTTGGTTGAAGGAGGAAGAAGTCTCGGATATTATAAAAACAAATTGGACTTTGTACTAGCCTAAAGCATGATCTTTTGCAACACCTCACTTTCAAAATAATCTCTTGGGTAAAAAAATAAAATCAAGGAATGGGCCTTCATAAAAAAAGAAAGGGACGAGCAAGAGCTCATTCAAAAAGAAAGGGAAATCACACTACTTCAGGATGAAGGAGGAGGATACCTCACTTTAGAATCCAAGGATCAGTTGGAAATTCTCGAGAATAAAAGAAGAAATCTCTTGATGGATCAAGAGGAGGTCTGGAGGCTAAAGAGCAGGGCGGTCTATCTTGAAAGTGGGGATGAAAACACAAAATTATTCCAAGCATATGCAAAGGAGGAAATCTCATAATACCATATGGAGTCTAAGGAATGAATACAATGAGGTCATTACCTCATTCGAAGGATTTCCATCCTTAGGAACATCTCACTTCAAGAGACTATACACAGAAATTAATATAACAAACCTGCCTGAGATCATACGCCTCTCCCAATTTTTTCTTGGTTTCATAACCCCATAATATAATCAAGACTCATGGAGGAAATATCAAAGGACAAACTCAAGGAAACACTCCATATTTTCTAGAAGGATAAGAGCCCGGTCCAGATGGTTGGATCATTGAGTTCTTTCTAGCACACTATGAGACTATAGGGCCTAACCTCCTCCATCTTGTTGAAGAATCCTAGAAAGTGGGGATTATGTGCCCCCCCTGAACGCCACCTTCATTACTCTGATTCCAAAATTAGACAATCCCTCTACACTGGATGAATACATGGCAATCTCGTTGCGCAATGTAACTTACAAAGTGGTGGCAAATTTTATAGCAAGAAGACTAAAAATTATTTTGTCAAAAGTTATATATCGGGAGCAGTTCGGCTTTTTAAAAGGAAGGAAAATTTATGAAGCCATTGGAGTAGCTCAAGAAAGCCTACACTCTCAAAAAAATACTCAAAATAAAGGAGATATCCTTAAAATTGATCTCTCAAAATCCTTAGAGAGGGTAAGTTGGCTCTACCTAAGGATGCTTCTGACCCACCTAGGCTTCGAATACAATTTCATAAAATGGATCATAAGTAGCATCACCACAGCCTCCTTTGCAGTCCTCATAAATGGCTCCTTCTCAACTTTCTTTGGGGCCGAGAGAGGGCTTCAGCAGGGATGCCCCCTCTCTCCTCTTCGTTTCCTCCTAGTGGTAAAAGGGTTAAGCCGAGCCATTTCCCATGACAAAACATAGGGAGAATTTAAAGGTATGGTTATCTCCTACAACCTAAGGCTCACTCACCTACTTTTTGTATATGACATCTTAATATGTTGTGATGGTACAATAAGGGATGTTGAAAACTTAGAAAAAAACTCTGAAGCTCTTTAAAAATGCGATGGGTATGGTGATAAATGCACAAAAAACAACTTTCACCGCCTCTATCCTCGACGAAGCTGAGGAACATAGGTATGCCGCCATATTTCCCTTCAAAATCAAATAACTCGATGAAGGTCTTAAATATCTTGTTTTTTACCTAAAACCTAATGGCTACAAGAAAAATGACTCGGGATGGCTAATTGCAAAACTAGAAAAAAGGCTAAAAATATTGAAATATTGGTACTCATAAATTATGTTCTTGAAGCAATCACACTCTATTATATGTCACTAGACTAGATTCCTAAAGGAATACTAGAAAAAGCAAGAAAAAGCTGCTACATATTTCTTTGGTTCAGCAACTTGAAATCTTTTGTCTCGCTCTGGGTAAATTGGAGAATCCTAGAAAAACTAAAATCCCAAAGGTGGGGACTAAACATGTTCACTTTTTTTCCAAATATTTGGCAGCTAAATTGGGATGGAGACTTTTGTCCATGGAAAATATTTGGATAGAAGAGGTGAAAAAAAATACATAACAATGGATTCTATGACAGATTGGCTCAGGAATCCGACAAATAATAAAAAGGGAGTCCCAACAACTTGTAAGGAAGTACTCCTCTCCCTCCCAGTAATCGAAAATGGAATGGTATGGAAAGTGGGCCATGGAAATCAAGTATGTATCAGATCCGACCATGGCTGGGCCGTGAAACACTTCAACCATAAATCTTTGAAGTATCTGAAAGATTTTGAAGTATCTTTGTCGTTGTTGTGGTACAAGATGCAATGGAGCATGATGATTGTGAATTTATTGTCAAAATATATCCCCCTTTCAAGGAGAAAATTAAAAAGATGGGAATTGATGACATGGATCTATTGATGGTTGACCCATGGTAAGGTGTCCAACTTTTCATCTTCTTTGTTTAATTTATTTTATGATACAACTTTTACCATGATCATTTGTATGGCTACGTTGACTTCCAATTCAATACAAGAAACTTATTTCAAATGGAATAAGTGTATTCTCAAGTGTGTTGATTATTATATGGAAGAGGATGCTCCTAGTCAAAGACTAGCTAGACCATGTATATTTTGCAGAACTAAAGGTGATTGTCCAATGGAAAATGGATATGCTCTTCATGTTGAAGGAATACATGTTCTTGTTGATATGCAAAAAATGGAAGTAATGGAGTTTGAAGATCAAAAGGTAATTCCCTTACCATCTCCAGACCCCCTCATAAACTATACTGCAAGAGAAACACATGGTATGATCAGTTTAGTTATGCACAGCAAAATTTAAAATTGTATTGTAATTTGTGGAGTTGTAGAATTGTGTATGATGCATAATTCAACACAATTGCATACTTTCTTTCCTTTTGGAAAATAATCGCTTCCTTTGCACCTTAAGAGTTTCCGTTGTGAAATTATATGGTCACTTGTTAAAATTTCCAATGTACTTTGGACACCTTGTTACCCCCCTATATGCATGGGTGGTCACTTGGAGGGTTCAGGGCTAATGTTGGGCCTCCCACTAACCACCAAATTACATTTGAAAATGAATTACGGGCAGCGGTCTTGTGCTTGATCATTGGCATGGTAAGGGGGCATGCAATTTAGAGTTTCAAGATGCGTTTTCAATATAGGAACGAATAAAAGCATAGGGATACTTGCAGAAGACTTAGAGACCATAATTTCCAATAGCAGCAATCCACGTACCTCATAAGTAGGAAATTCTAGGGGATATAAGAAACAGCAAGCCGAAGTCATGTACAACAATCTTTACATAGTTATGATGATCCATCTATATTTGAAAACACTTACTAGAGATTAGTCCCCTCTTTAGCATGATGTCCTTTTCTCAATGGCCACATAATATATTTGATCATTTCTTTCCAATGGTGACAAATATGAAGATAGATCTTCTACTATAATGCAATAATAATGGCATTGGACCAATCCAAACATACAAAATTATGAGATTTGATCTGTTTAATAGAGACATTATAGGGTTGGCTTGTGCCTTTGAGGGATAACTTATTCTAGTTATAAAGGTATACAGGTCTGACCTGTGTCTTTAGAGTTAGGATTTGACTAAAATAAAGGGGTTTATGTCAACTTTTTGGACTCAATCTGTGCCATTATGATAACAAACAAATATTTATACATTGATGAGGACCCTTTTCTTGCAACAATAGTTCATTTTTTTTTGTCAACTTCAACCCTTGTAACATATTTTCATACATTCTAGTGATTTAACCATATTTCTATCTTATGGTTTCCATCCATGGACAATGGCATATTCCAGGTCATTTAAATCCCATCTCAATTTGTTTGACAATGAGTAGCATGGGCATGTCTTTCTATATGTTATGTAGGAGTAATATTTGAGGTGATTTAGGGTCACTTGAGACAAGTTTCGAACCTAGATTCCTTCTGTCTAGCAGACAACTAATCCATAGGCATTCATGTAGAAACATCCCTAAACAAAGATTGATAATGGACATGATACTCTTTTGTGTAAACAATTTGGGATTTCCACTTTGGTTCTCAAATTGTTTACACAAAAAAATATCATCAAGGCCTCAAATAGGGCCCATAAATTTTTAAATCCCAAATCACCAAAGTGGGAATTGGCCAAAATGGACTCTGCAAGCCAATAACTCCTTTTTTCCACCTAGAAAATACGAAAATAGATGAAAAATGAAATAATTATCCATTTTGGATCATACCTTCCCATTTAGAAAGGCTTTTGGTCTCCAAATGTTTTTACTAAAAGAGGTGAATAAACTTTTTCTCTACCTTCTCCCTAGAGTACCATTTGGCATTGCCTAAAATTTATAATTTAAAACCAACTTGCTAAGGTTCATTCTTCCCCCATCAATTCATTTTGGACTTCTTTTACAAAATTGTATCGTTTCCTAACTCTGTGTAATATTTTGAAACTCAGTCCTCTATGGTAGGTAGGACTTGCTCATCAATCCTAGTCCAACATAAAAATAAATAAAAAATAAAAAATAAATTATAGAATTTCATATTTTCAACACTACTATTGAATAAATGTGTATATATGGGAGTAGATTGAGTATGTACCCATTATCATCCACCTCCTCCACTAATTCAAAGGATCGTACCACAACACCTTTCTCTTTTTACCAGGACCTTTACCCTTTCTTTGTTTAGACGGGACCAAACTTAGTCTCCTAACTTGAATGTCTTCTTAATTATATGTTGATCATATAGAGACTTGTACTTTCCCTGGGACTTATTTAATGTCTTGTGTACTTTCAAATGGCTCTATCTAATCTTACAAATGAATTTTTCACTCTTTAATGGCTCTCATATGGTGTCTTCCCTCACTCTTCCTTGTTGTCCATATACAACATCAAAGGAAAAATATGGAAAATACCAAAAGCACATTTCAAAAGGAGATCTACAAGTAGAAGTGTGGAGTCCTTTCTTATAAGTGTTGAGTATAAATCAAAAGTTTCATCTCAATTCCTTGCATGCTTCTAATTCTAAACCATCAAAAGTTAAGCCAATGTACCACTCACTACTTCTATCTAATTCCTACCTATCTACGGATGGAAATATGTAGATATATTGAACTTGGTATCCATATTCTCCCAAATTGTAGTCCAAAAAACACTGAGAAATCTAGTATATCTATTTGTGATTATGCTTCTTAGTATACCAAAGTGCACCTAACATTTTCAAATAACATGTTTGGTGTGTATTGTTCCTTGATGGTATTTTTACAAAGCATGAGAATGCATGACTTTCTAAATTTGTTAACTATCACAAACAGATTGGCAAATCCCTTCCTTTTTTTTTGAAAACTACCTGCAAATCCATGGAGATGCTCTCCCATGTCAAGTAGATATACTAGGTGATGGTATAAACATTAATTCCTATTACTAAGTTTGTCGGTGCAACAAAGTATGCATCATTTAAATTGAGATACATCTTCTTTCATTCTAGACCAACAGGCATACCTCTATAAGTGGGCAATTATACTCCCAACGCCAAAATTTCTTGCAACTATAGAAGTGTGTATCTCTAATAAGTTGCAATATTTCACCTTTACAGACATAAAGCTTGTCTAACTTATAAAACAACCCATCCCTGAGATAATAATCAACCTTACTATCACCTTCTTCTACATGAAATCGGTCTTGTAATCATTGAAATGCCTTTTCAAAGTAAACGCATCTTTTGTATATATATTATTGTATGCATCATTGGTGAAAAATTCCATGTACAGAAAAATTCTCGAAGTTGTGATCTTGGATTTTTGTTGATTTGAAAACATGTTTGTTAATGTATTAGTGTTTTCCTTCTTATATTTGATGATTAAATGAAATTGTTGTAAAACCACATCTACTTGTAGTGCATAGTTTGTTGAAAGTTATTTTGCGTCAGGCTGCATATTGCAACCTAATTATAACTAACTTTAAAAATATTCATACTCAAAGTATTTTTGAATGATTAATAAATTGAGCCTGCACGGGTGTGGCTCATTGGCGGTTCCGTTGTTATGAAGTCACTTGTTGTAAATTGGAGGTCACGAGATCAACCCCACCCAGGTTTACCTGTGTCCCATTTCTTGCAGCGGGTGTGGGGCACCTAGGGTTATAGTGGTAGCGGGAATGGATCCCTGGACCCCGTGTCATGCGAGTACCAGCCCGGCCCCAGTTGTCGATTCCCTTAGTCAAAAAATAAAAATAAATAAATAAATTGAAAATTTTCATAATTATCCATTTCAATACAACATAAATTTATTACAAAATCAATTAGTCAATTTTTTCATTAAAGATTCAAATTTCTTCCATTTTAAAATTTAACTTGATTTGTCCTAAATTACGAGAAATGTTCAATGTAAGCATGTGGAATGTGTTGGTTCTTAATACCAAATACAACATGTTTGTAAATTTATTCATATAGTTAAATACAATTAAACATAAACAATGGCACACAACACATCAACACGTTACACAGAAATTACTCTAGAAACCTCTCTCTTAGAGGAAAACCGACAAACCAATGAGATTTCACTAACCTATTAATAAAACACTCTGATAGTTATTTACAACCATGACTTTCTATATCACAAATCACACTTTATTACATCACGTGATGATATTACTTCATAGCCATTACATCTTATTTATAAATGCAATACAATCAACTTCTCACTAATGACAATCCATAACTTACTAACCAATTTCAATTATTATGTTACAGTCAAATTAATTGGGTCTTATTTGGTTGATTTCTCATTGATCTTTGATCATTTCATCGACTTCCCATAGACCAATCATTTCTCTTCAACTAAACAACTATTCCAGTCGGCTAGCTGACCAAACTTCCACTATCTGTCGACTCTGACTTCAGTTGACTTATACCAATGGACTATCGACTTTACCAGTTGATTTACATGCAAATAATATAACATTCCCAACACTCTCCCACTTATTTTCTTCTTTGCATTAATCAAAGATTCAAAAATTCAGTTCATTCTAGTAGAGCTAACAAGTCCATAGATTCCCTACACCAAGAACATTTCTCAATTCTTACCAACTTGGTCAATGAGTCTGCAACATTCTTCACCATGTACACATTTTCCAGTAACACCTTCTGGTTCTCCACTATCCCTCACTGATCCATTGAATATGCTGAACACATATTTGTTGGTCGGCCATCTACAGTCGATATCTCCATCCTAGTCAGAATAGACAAAACCATGTACATTTATTTCCTTGATGTCCTCAAGCTTTCCTTAGTAACATATTTCATAACCTGTCATGTGCAAATACCTGAACACTCTATTGACTGAGGTCCAATTCTCTTTTCTAAGTGTTAGCATGTCCCTACTCAATACTCCCACTACATATGCAATATCATATTGAGGCTAAACCATAACATACATCAAACTACCTATAACACTACCATAGGCACACATGCACTCTATTTCTTCTTATGTCTTACGACATTGTTCAATAGTTATCTTGACTCCCATGGGAATTGGGATCTTGAATAGTCTACCCTCCTGCATGTTGAAACATTTCAGAACTATCTAAACATATTTCCTTTCACTTAAATAGAACCTTGATCTACCTACATGATTTATTTGAATTTCCATTCCAAGACTGAAATTTGTTGTTCATATATCCTTCATGTCAGACTTGGAGGGTAACTGTAGTTTCACCTCTTTTATCATATCCATGTTATTTCCAACCAACATGATGTTAACATATAGAAATACATATATGAAATGACCACTGACTTTCTTTCCATACACACAGTGATCATCCTGACTTATCACAAACTCTAGTTGTTGGATATGTGTGTCAAACTTATAATACCACATCATGGGTGATTGTTGTAAACCGTAACTTACAAACCAACTCCTTTTCTCATTCCACTGTAAAACCTTCAAGTTGCTTCATATAAATTTATTCTTCAAGATCACCACGAAGAAATTTTGTCTTTGCATCCATCTATTCTCCTCGAGATCAAATGTTGCAACTAAAGACTTCAATACCCTTAAGTAAGTTAGCTTAGCAATAAGAGAGAAAATTCCACCGAAATCAACGCCCTCAACTTGGGAATACCCTTTCGCTACCGATCAAGCCTTATACTTCTCCTTGCCAAAGTGAAGCCCACCGAGTCAAACAAAAGAGTCACAAAAGGACGAGTTATTTACACACAAAAAAACAATCATCAAGGCCTCAAATAGGGTCCATAAATTTTTAGATCCCAAATCACCAAAGTGGGAATTGCCCAAAATGGACCCTGTAAGCCAATAACTCCTTTTTTTCCACCTAGAGAATACAGAAAGAGATGAAGAATGAAATAATTATCCATTTTGGATCATAGCTCCCCAGTTAAAGGGGCTTTTGGTCTCCAAATTTTTTTACTAAAAGAGGTGAATAAAAATTTTCTCTACCTTCTCCCTAGAGTACCATTTGGCATTGCCTAAAAGTTATAATTTAAAACCAACTTGATAAGGTTCATTATCCCCCCATCAAGTCATTTTGGACTTCTTTTACAAAATTGTATTGTTTCCTAACTTTGTGTAATATTTTGAAACTAAGTCCTCTATGGTAGGTAGGACTTGCTCATCAGTCCTAGTCCAACATAATAATAAAAAAGTTTATAAAATTTCATATTTTCAACACTACTATTGAATAAATTCGTATATATGGGAGTAGATTGAGTATGTACCCATTATCATCCACCTCTTCCAACAATTCAAAGGATCATACCACAACACCTTGCTCTTTTTACCAGGACCTTTACCCTTCCTTTTTTTAGATGGGACTAAACTTAGTCTCCTAACTTGAATGTCTTCTTAATTATATGTTGATCATATAGAGACTTGTACTTTCCCTGAACTTATTTAATGTCTCATGTACTTGCAAATGGCTCTATCTTATCTTACAAATGAATTTTTCACTCTTTAATGGCTCTCATATGGTGTCTTCCCTCACTCTTCCTTGTTTTCCATATACAACATCAAAGGAAAAAGATGGAAAATACCAAAAGCACATTTCAAAAGGAGATCTACAAGTAGAAGTGTGGAGTCCTTTGTTATAAGTGTTGAGTATAAATCAAAAGTTTCATCTCAAGTCCTTGCATGCTTCTAATTCTAACCCCTCAAAAGTTAAACCATTGTACCATTCACTACTTCTATCTAATTCCTACCTATCTACGGATGGAATTATGTAGATATATTCAACTTGGTGTCCATATTCTCCCAAATTGTAGTCCACAAAACACTGAGAAATCTAGTATCTCTATTTATGATTATGCTTCTTAGTATACCAAACTACACCTAAAATTTTCAAATAACATGTTAGGTGTGTCTTGTTCCTTGATGGTATTTTTAAAAAGCATGAGAATGCATGACTTGCTAAACTTGTTAACTATCACAAACAAATAGGAAAATCCATTCCTTGTTTTTTGGAAACTACCTACAAATCCATGGAGATGCTCTCCCATGTCAAGTAGATACACTAGGTGATGGTATAAACCTTAATTCCTATTACTAAGTTTGTCAATACAACAAAGTATGCATCATTTAAATTGAGATACATCTTCTTTCATTCTAGACCAACAGACATACCTCTATAAGTGGGCAATTGTATTCCCAACGCCAAAATGTCTTGCAACTATAGAGGTGTGTATCTCTAATAAGTTGCAATATTTCACCTTTACGGACATAGAGCTTGTCTAACTTATAAAACAACCCATCCCCAAGACAATAATCAACCTTACTATCACCTTCTTCTACATGAAATCGGTCTTGTAATCGTTGAAATTCCTTTTCAAAGTACTCATCTTTTCTATATATCTTATTGTATGCATCATTGGTGAAAAACTCCATGTACAGAAAAATTCTCGAAGTTGTGATCGTGGATTTGGGTGGATTTTAAAACATGTTTGTTAATGTATTAGTGTTGTCCTTCTTATATTTGATGATTAAATGAAATTGTCGTAAAACCACATCCACTTGTAGTGCATAGTTTGTTGAAAGTTATTTTGCGTTGGGATGCATATTGCAACCTAATTATAACTAACTTTAAAAATATTCATAATCAAATTATTTTTGAATGATTAATAAATTGAAAATTTTCATAATTATCCATTTCAATACAACATAAATTTATTACGAGAGCAATTAGTCAATTTTTTAATTAAAGATTCAAATCTCTTCCATTTTAAAATTTAACTTGATTCATCCTAAATTACGAGAAATGTCCAACATAGGCATGTGGAATGTGTTGATTCTTAATACCGAATACAACATGTTTGTAAATTGATTCATATAGTTAAAGACAATTAAACATAAACAATGGCACACAACACATTAACACATTACACAGAAATCACTCTAGAAACCTCTCTCTTGGAGGAAAACCGATAAACCAATGAGATTTCACTCACCTATTAATCAAACACTTTGATAGGTATTTACAACCATGAATTTCTAGATCACAAATCTAACTTTATTACATCACGTGATGATCTTACTTCATCGCCATTACATCTTATTTATAACTGCAATACAACCAACTTCTCACTAATGACAATCCATAAGTTACTAACCAATTTCAATTATTATGTTACAGTCAACTTGACTGGGTCATCTTCGATTGATTTCCCATTTATCTTTGGTCATTTCATCGACTTCACATCGACCAATCATTTGTCTTCAGCTAAACAACTACTCCAGTCAACTGGTTGGCCAAACTTCCACTATTTGTCGACTCCGACTTCGGTTGACTTATACCAATGGACTATCGACTTTACCAGTTGATTTACATGCAAAGAATATAACATTCCCAACACTCTCCCACTTATTGTCTTCTTTGCATTAACCGAAGATTCAAAACTTCAATTCATTCTAGTAGGGCTAACAAGTCCATAGATTCCCTACACCAAGAAAATTTCTCAATGCTTACCAACTTGGTCAATGACTCTACAACATTCTTCACCATGTACACATTTTCCAGTAACACCTTCTGGTTCTCCACTACCCCTCACAAAATGGTATTGAACATCAATAATTTTCATCTTTGAATGATAAGTTGGATTCTTTGCCATGATGATTGCACTCTAACTATCACATTCCAACCTATCAGTATTTTTTCCAAACCCAACATCTAAACACAATCCCTGCAACCAAATAACTTCCCTACATGCATAAGTAGTTTCTATGTATTTAGACTTAGTAGTCGATAGTGCAACCACTGAATGCCTCCTGATTATACAACTCATTGATCCATTGAATATGTTGAACACATATTTGTTGGTCGGCCATCTACAGTCGATATCTCCATCCTAGTCAGAATTGACAAAACCATGTACATGTATTTCCTTGATGTCCTCAAGCTTTCCTTAGTAACATATTGCATAACCTGTCATGTGCAAATACCTGAATACTATCTTAACTGAGATCCATTTCCCTTTTCTAAGTGTTAGCATGTCCCTACTCAATACTCCCACTACATGTGCAATATCATATTGAGGCTAAACCATAACATACATCAGACTACCTATAACACTACCATAGGCACACATGCACTCTATTTCTTATTATGTCTTAAGACATTGTTCAATAGATAGCTTGACTCCCACAGGAATTGGGATCTTGAATAGTCTACTCTCCTGCATGTTGAAACATTTCAAAACTATCTGAACATATTTCCTTTCACTTAACTAGAACCTTCTACCTACACGATTTATTTGAATTTCCATTCCAAGAATGAAATTTGTTTTTCATGTATCCTTCATGTCGGACTTGGAGGATAACTATAGTTTCACCTCTTTTATCATATCCATGTTATTTTCCCCCAACATGCTGTCGACATATAGAAATACATATATGAAATGACCACATACTTTCTTTCCATACACACAGTGATCATCTTGACTTATCACAAACCCCAGTTGTTGGAGATGCGTGTTAAACTTCTAATATCACATCATGGGTGATTGTTTTAAACCATAGCTTACAAACCAACTCATTTTCTCCTTCCATTGTAAAACCTTCAAGTTGCTTCATTAAATTTATTCTTCAAGATCACCATGAAGAAATGTTGTCTTTACATCCATCTATTCTTCTCGAGATCAAATGTTGCATCTAAAGACTTCAATACCCTTAAGGAAGTTAACTTAGCAATGAGAGAGAAAATTCCACCAAAATCAACTCCATCGACTTGGGAATACCCTTTCGCTACCAATCAAGCCGAAAAGCTAAGCTGTTACTTGAGAAAAATTGCTTAAAATGGAAACGCTCATCATGCCAAGCTTATTTATTCCTACCTACACTATCTAATGGACTTCATCACCTAGTTAAGTGATTTTCGACTTCTAATGAAGCCAGCTAAGAAAATGGTCCCAGAAACACTATTTCTTCTCACACGGTGTAGAGAACACCACCAAGAGACTCAATGATACTGAATTATAACAAAAGAAATGATCTTTACAATAAATATCTAACCACACATTACCGTTTCCCATATGCTCCATGTATTCCGCTACCAGATCGTAGGAACTAGGGCAGTCGTTGATCTCTTTAGTTGTTAGTAGGGCGTGGCAAGAATGTCCCAATTTCCATTCTAGTATCAATATGTAGAGGTGATGCCTCAAAAAACTCTGAGAGATAGCTATTGGCTCCTCTTTTTCCGTGACACCGATTTTATTGCATGAGATTTCGGAACTCACGACCTGCTCTCTCACAGGTGTCGCAAAAAGAGTAACACTGATTTCTTCAGCAGATCCGAGCTGGTCTACTTCTCGGAGACCATACCGATTGGAAAATCCCTCCGTGTACTTGGGGGCATGATCACAAGGAATATTGTATCCCATGGAGAAATATGTCCTCTGCCTGCTCGAGAAATAACCCTCTTGTTCGCTACTGGATTGGTTTCCAAAGGAACCATGCACATAGTCCTCTAGGAAGTGTTCGAATGATGTGCTTCGCCCTTGGCTCTGGGTCTCAGGAAATAGAATCTCATCTTTCAAACTCGTCCCTTCATGAATGTAATCATCTTCTTCGACAGGGCCAAGCAAGAAAAACATCTCTCCCTGAGGTGGTGTCCTTGGGCTTAGGACGTATGGGGAGGTCTTTACCCTAGCAATCTTTTCTTGTTCTCTGTTACGAATCCGACTTACAGGATATATAACCGTTTCTTCAAGTACGTTGCCCCAATAATATCCTCTTACTCATCATATATAGGAATACTGTAATCCTTTTCGAGGCCACCCTGGATGTATCTCACAACAGGCTGGTCGTGATTTCGTAAGAACGGACCGATAAAACTTTTCGCCTCTCTGTCCCTTAGTGGATCTTATTTCTGTATATCGGAGGACAATGCGAGCTGCTAAGGGAATTCTTCCCCTATCTCATGCATCTCTGCTCAGTCCAACTCCTCGTCATTTTCATTAGTGCAACCATGGTCCAGGACCTTTCCTAACAACCTGAAATTTTCCTCGATATCCAATGCATCAGCAAACATTCCTTGTAATGATGTCAATTTTCTTTCCAACAGAAACAAAGACAAGTCGGGGGAAAAAATAGAAGCATAAAAAAAATTTGTTGCACCCTCCAAGGGCTGAATTTCTTTGGGCATGCCATAATAGGAACTCGTGAATCATGTTGAAACTTGACGTGGATTCACCTTCACGTGTCCTCATAGAATAAACATCTAAGAGCATCTGGTCCAATGACCTCTTTTCACCCCAAAAATCTAGGAACATACATTAAAATTTCTCCCATGTGTTGATGGACTCTAGCTGCAAATGCCTGAACCATTTTTTGACACGGCCTTGCAAAGATTGGGAGAAATATCTCGTACAAACATCATCATGCTCTACCTCGAAAAGATCAAGAAAATACTCAAAATCCTATAGATGTTTCTCAGCTATACGGTCTTCAGATTCTCCATCAAACTCAGGAATGTATTTATAATGTTTTGCAGGGAAGTCATGAAGGATCTGAGGCAGGCGAAGGGGCGTGTATCGAATTTGGGTATTGGGTGCAACAGGACCTTGTGGAAAATGTTCGCTCTTGAAAACTCGATCATGAAGCTCTCCTGGAGACCTTTTAGTATCAGGGATTTCTGGCGGAGGATCCAGGCTAAAAATCAGATGTACAGGATGGGGAGATATTCTTTGCCCATAGGGAAGGATATACAAGAGTGAAATCATGGCTTTACTTGGAATCAAATAAGCTATGGAAAACTATCTTAACAGACTTAAGGAAAAAGAAAGAAATATTCACAAGAAGAGCCAAGACATTCTGGAGGAAGCTAGATCTTAAGTACCTCATCTTCTCTTCAATCCTACCCATGTCTTCGCCGCAAACTTATGCATGTTGCGGAGGGATGCCAACACCTCCTTGGAAAATTAACTTTCAGTGTCACGGCATCGGTGGAGCTGTCGTAGTATCAGAAGAAAGGTTTTGCGAAATTCGTTAGGTGAGAGATTCATTTTCTTCTGGATCTCAGACCGTCATTCACCTTCGACAGTCTGGTCTACGGCCATAGTTTCAGGAGGTTTTGAAACTTCCTCCTCATATCAGTATTTTTGGTCCAGCAATCTCCCCAGTGGATTCATCCTTCAGAACTTTTAACGTGGAGTCTTCAAGGAAAATGATACAACCTTTTCACATGCAAGAGCCTCTATTTTCCCGCAGAAATCCTTTATCCTTTGAATCTTTGTCGTTCTTCCCAGGGATTATCTTGAATCTCGTCCTTGAAAATGACGTCATTTTGTTAGCACCCAGAATCGCACCCAATGTTGTAGGAAGGCGGGTCCCGAGGTAACAGCAGAACCACTTTAGAAAAGGAAGTTGGCTCCTCCAATTCCAGAGAGGGATCTCTCACAAATACATAAACAAGGCCAGATTTATATTGTCACAATTGGGTATCGAACATGTGGTGGTTGGAGGTCAAATAAAGATATATCAGACTATGGAGTCAAAATAAAAACTCAAAGAGATAGAGCGGTTTTCATGGGAGAATGCTTACAAGAGCAATATAGTTCTTTTTATAGTGTTTCAGACCCCCGAGGCTAATCCTTGAAATAGGGCCTGAAACTGTTTATAGTCATAATCAAAATAATAACAACTAGAGCATGGTACCTCCACCATGGTTTAGATATATTAAATAGACATCATGGAGCAAATGCACGTGCTCAGTTTGGACGGCATCATGACGCTTCTGGTTCTAAGCTCGCAAGTCGTGAAAACGACGTCTCAGGATGTTTTCGGTGGCTCATCGCTGACTAGGCCCAAACCCTTTGTCTGTCTGCTGAGTCAACAATGTGTCTTTTCCCTTTGTGTTCATTTCATGCTTAAAGCAACCTTTCTGCATGGGCTTGAAGCCGGCAAGGGAGTTCGTGTCCCTTCCTTGGTCAACCTTTTCCATAGCTCCCCCCTCTCCTGGTAACACTGTTATACAAGGGGACTTGAAGAAGGGTTGCATTGCTCCTATCAGTGATAAGCCTCTATAGTGGCTTCTCATTCTTGTACTCCTCACCTCTCATGAGGAGGGTTCTCCTATAGGAAATATGGCGGGGCACATCTTCGACCTCCTCACCACCTTAGAAAAAGCAGGCAGGTGGAATTCACAAAGGCAAAAATGAAGACTTTGGACACCCACCCCTCCAGTACGAGCATTCGCTCCTACTGGTCACCGCTAAACATGGTAATCACGTACCGAGGCTTTGGAGGTAGCCACTACGTCTAGAGGCTTTGGGGGGACATCCATGGGACATGAAAACCAAGGTACGATGCCCTCAGGGGTACGGCCTTCTGTTAAGACAATAATTCCTTCACAAGCGTCAGCAGGTCCATCTAATGTGATGAACGTATTTGTCTTGACCTGGATGACGCTGGAAAACATCTCTAATGCGGTGAACGTCTCTACCATGATGGCTGGAATTTCCTTGGCATGAGGATATAAAAGCAACGAGATTCTAGACCAAGGCTTATCGACCGGGAAAACATCCCAACAGACCGTCTTTGTAAGCACAAAAAACATAGTAGGACTATCCCAAGGCTTCCAAAATTTACAGTGAAATGACACCTATTATTCCCGACTTTCATTCAAGGTGTGACAAGACACTACCTTCTGTGGCCCTGTAAATGGCTCTTTATATAGAGCAGGAGACTATGGACACGGCTATGCCTCGTTTTTACCATCACACACTTCGCCATCGAGTATTCTAGTGATAGCATGAGCGAGCACGTGGGCTGAGAATTTCTTTTCCCACTTGAGATCTAGTCACGTTGCCTTATCTGCTGTGGTATTTTGTTGTTGGATGCAGAAAATACTTCTAGTGTTATTCTGCCTTGTCGACCATATGCTTCAAGGCATATGTACTTAACGCTTTCATGCCCTTTCATTCCTGCAGACGACGATATCAAAACTGCCTCTTTTTGTCACGTATCTCCTGCTTCGTGTAGATATCAGATTCACTGCTCATATCTCAAACCTTCATGATTTCCTTCTGATTTCACACTCAAGCATTAGAGGAAATTTCAACTCAAAATGGGCCTCCTAAGGAAAATTAATAAAATAATATTTATTAATTTTGGAGGAAGAAAAGAAAAACTATTTTTTTGTTCGTATTTTCGACATATCTCCCTGTGTTTTTACTCAAATTTCAATCGGGGGAGCTCGCTGGATGTGGAATTAAATTCCACATCCAATGGGTACCCACTCGGAATACTTTTGATGGACCTCGCTACCCAAAAAACAAGAAATACCTAAAAAACGTGATGATGATGTCATCATCACGTTTTTTCAGGTATTTCTTGTTTTTCATCATCACATTTTTTCAGGTATTTCTTGTTTTTGGGGTAGTGGGGCCCATCAAAAGTATTTCAAGTGGGTACTTGTTGGATTCGAAATTTAATTCCACATCCAACGAGCTCCCCCAATCGAAATTTGAGTAAAAACACAAGGAGATATGTCGAAAATACGAACAAAAAAAGTAGTTTTTTTTATGATACCTATCCCCAAATTTATATTAAAAAATNCTATACGATGGACCTTTGGTTTTGGGATATTTGGCGTTGTCATGGGGATGATTTTCACCTGTGGTCATGTCACAAATCGTGTCAGGGAACTCAATTACATGCCAAGGAAAACATAACGCACATGAGGGTTTATTTTTTTCCTTCGTACTGATCTTAACGTGACCTTTATAGGCCCAGAATGTTCTTCACCGCTCGATCCAAGCACCTTCCATATCCATCATCCACGTGCACAGAGCCGTAACATTTCGTCAGTTTTATGGGGCCACTTATCTCATGCTAGTCCCATCGGTGAAGGCATTACCCATCGTAGATCTTGTCTCGACGAGATATGGGTCATCGTATGTTGCGTTACTTTAACCCATTTTGTGGATCGGAAGATAGGAAAACCAACAAGCACTTTAATCCAACGAAATCGATCTCGCCCGCCGATTTGTCTTCTGTCGATCATGACTCTTAGAACTTGTGTTCGCTTTAGTGTCATTTTGTGGAAATGCAAAGGCAGTTTTGGTCGCGCATGTGATTCTAGTGAAAATCACTTCCTTCGTCGATCTAACTCGTTGTTAGATCCTCGTTGTAGAAACGCCCTCCCTTTTAACTTGATTTGTCGGCAACCCTGAGACTGGAAATTTATGCGCATTTTGAGCCCCTTTGATTTCTTTTCCCTGCCTTCTCGCCATTGTCTGCTGAGGGAAAAATGGAGATAACACATTCAATATTTTCTTGAACCCCACTTACTACTAACGAGTTTCCTTCCATTTGGTAATGTGACTAAATCCCATGTTTCATTCTTCTTCAAGGACTGCATTGATTCTTCCATAGCCCTTTTCTAGAGCTTACCCTCTATCTAGTTGATAGCTTCCTTCACCGACATGGGATCATCTTCTATGGTAGATAATGCAAAAGCAAGGCGAAAGTTAGGTGGACTATACCTTTCTAATTGTTTCCTTTCTCAACCATACCTCCTGACATCCAAAGTTTGTTGTTTCACGTCTTCATCAAATTCATTCAACTCATCTAAATCCAAATTTTCATCATCCATTTGAAACTCTTACTTTTTTTGTTTTTCTCTTTTAAACTCTTAATCCATGGAAGTTCCTATGCCTTATTTGAAGATCACATCTTGAAAACAAACGATTTTCCTCGTCACTGGGTTCCACAGCTTATACCCTTTCACTCCATCTTTGTATTCTATGAAAATGCATTTCTTCGACTTGCTACAAAGTTTGGTTATCTTCTTATTTGGATTTTGCACAAGTTCTTCACACCCAAACACTCTAAAATGTGTGAGAGAGGGATTTTTACTAGACCATGCCTCATATGGATTCTTGTTGACCAGATCCATCGATGACAACCATTTTACCAAGTAACATGCCGTGTCGATTACTTCTGCTCAAAATTCTTATATGACTTATGCACCACTAGGCATGATCTTCTCTTTCTCCATCAATGTTCTATTCATTCTTTCAACAACTCCATTTTGTTGAGGCTTGTAGGGAGTTGTGTTTTGTCGAGCTATATCACAGAAGTAGTTGAATGCATTTCCATAGAATTTTTCTCCATTATCATTTCTCAACGCCTTCATCTTTTTACCAGTTTGATTCTCCAAAAAAGCTTTGAACTCTTGAAACTTATTATTTCTTTCTTAGAAAATACAACCATGTCATTTCGAAGAAATAATCTATGAAAGAAACGTAACATTGAGATCCTCCTAGTGAAGGGACCGACACAGGTCAAAACACATCACTATATATTTACTCTAGTATTTCTTTAGCCCTAATAGCACCAGATGAAAACCTTCCATAATTATTTACCATAAATAAAATGTTTACAGAAGTCGACTTCTTTAGATCAATCAAGGATATTTTCAACCATACCTTTACTGTGCATAGCAAGAAGACTTGTATCACCTATATGTCCCATTCGTTGATGTCAGGACATGATCTAGTTGACTAGATAAGAAGATATGTTGTGGAGTATGGGCATACCACATTACAACTTTTGATTAGTGTTTGTTCTTCCCAATATATTGTACAGAGTTTCTATCTGAGCTCCTCTCATGAATATGATTTCTCCTTGTACCATCTTGCATGTATCTTTCTCAAATACAGACTGCATGCCTGCATTCCCCATCTTACTTACCGAGATCGATTTTCGAGCCAAACCTGGCCCTCAAAACAAAAATTATACCATTAAAATCCACTTTATAAGAACCAATAGGATTCAAGATGATGATGTCAACTATAAGGGTAAAATTTGTAAAAAAAATGGAGGGAAAAAAGAAAAAACTATTTTTTCTTATCGTATTTTTGGCATATCTCATTATCGGTTCACCCAAATTTTGAGTTTGGAGACTCGTTGGATGCGGAATTAAATTCCACATCCAACCCATACCCACAATGCATACTTCTGAGGTACCCATGACACCCAAAAATTAAATTTTCAATAAAAAAAATATATTTTAATATTAGAATATGNAATTTTCATTTTTGGGTGTCATGGGTACCTCAGAAGTATGCATTTGGGGTATGGGTTGGATGCGGAATTTAATTCCACATCCAACGAGTCCCCAAACTCAAAATTTGGGTGAACCGATAAGGAGATATGTCAAAAATACAATAAGAAAAATTATTTTTTCTTTTTCTCTTCCAAAATTTAGAACTTTAATTTTATTATTATAACTCTTATTTTATTATTTCCCTTATAAGGCACATTTTAGACCTCAAAAATCCCCTAATGATTAAAAGTGCATTTAATCTCATCCATCCATCTAATTCATTTTGGGCCCTTGGATTAGATGACTATTCAACTTCCTCATTTAGACATCAAAAAAGGCAAGGGAAGGCATTAGAGTCTCATCTCTGTTTTTCATGAGAGTTGGAGAGCATAGAAGGAGAAAAATTGCAGGCTGAGAGAGAAGAGAAGAGGAAACATTTCCAAGACCATACAGCAGCATAAATTACATTTCTATATAGCATGTTTCTCGAGGAAAATTTATGGGCACGATTTTTGAGAAGAAGAGAAAAAAAATCTAGGCATGAAATTCTATACAGTTCGTACAATTTCGTACAGTCCGTACAATGGGAATAGAAATCAATGCATCACGTACAATCCGTATGGTATAATAGTGGGAATGAAAATCAAGATAGTTTGTATAGTTAGTTTGGCACGATTTTTGAGGAAGCTAATTAGCAGAAATTTTGACTATAAAATTTTTTAATTCAAACAATTTGTTGAGCACTGTGGTTGAGATAAGTTTATCTCTGTTTTTTGTTATACTTTGATTTTATTGCAGAAAATAAAATTCTCTCCCTCTAGAATAGGTTTTCCTCGGAGGTTGGGGTATTGCCTGGGTCATTTGACCAAAAAAAATTGAGTCAGATTTTTTTATGTGTGACTGTGTTTTTTAATTGCTTCTCATTAAAAGTAGTAAAATTCTTCATATGTTTCGGTAATAAATTGTTTATGAGAAATGACTTAATTTGCAGTTGAGAGTAAATTGGGTTGGGAATTAAACAATGATGATAAATAGTGGTTGAAACTGGGTTAGGGGAATGCTCGAAAATTTGCATGGTATCAGAGCTTTGTTAAAAAAAGAGCAGAATTTTACACAATGAAAAAAATTTCAGACTGTCAGTAATTTCTTTTGTGAGTGGGAAGGTCCTTGTTGAGACTTGAAATTTGCAGTGAAAATGGAAACAAGACTTAGGTTGGAGGATGGGCTTGATGGGGTTGAGAATTTTGTCCCATGGAAAGCTAGACTAGTGCGTATATTGGAGGAAAACGAGTTATGGGATGAAGTGGTTCGCAATACAACAGCAAATCCTATTGTTGTTCCTGCTTCCTCCGATGCAGAAATGCTTGTTTCCTTTAACAAGAAGGGCATTAAGGCTAGAAGGATCATTATAGATGCAGTTAAAGATCATGTGATCCCACACATTTCTAGTAAAACCTGTGCATATCAAATGTGGGATGCTTTGACTAGTTTGTTTCAAAGCTCAAATGAAAATAGGAAAATGGTTCTGAGAGAGAAATTGTACAGTATCAAGATGGCCAAAGTTAAGGGAGTGATTCCCTACCTTACTAGGATCTCTCAGGTGAGAGATGAGATTGCATCAGTAGGGGACATTGTTCCTAGTTTTGAGCTAGTGCAGACAACTTTGAATGGGGTTGCAAAGCCTTGGGTTGTTTTTGTGGAGGCTATGGTAGCCAGGGAGAACTTTCTTTCTTAGGACAGGATTTGGGATGATTTTGTTCAAGAGGAGACTCGGAGAGGTCTTATGCAGGGCAGCTCTTCTATTCACAGGGAGGATGAGGAGAATGTGGCTTTGACTGCCAAGGGAAAGAATAAGTTCAAGAAGGCCCCAAGAAGGGTGGGGATAAGAAGCAGGTTGGACAGAAGAAGGACTTGAGCACTGTAAAGTGTTTTGCTTGTAAAAATATTGGGCACTATGTTGGACAGTTCCCACGGAAGAAGAAGAAGAATAAGCAGCAAATATCAGCTTCAAAAGAGGTTGAGGAGTTTACAGCTAGATTTGAGAGAGATTTTTATCTCTGTGTTGGGCATGTTAATAGAGAGAGAGCATCCATCATCACCAGTGTAGACATTCATATTGAGAGGGAGTATTCTTCGTTGACTGACAATTCTTTCAGTGCATCCACCACCAGCACGTGGTATATTGATTGTGGAGCTTCAATCCACATGAAAGGTGCTTGAGAGATGTTCTCTGAGCTTTCACAGGTAGGGATAGATGTAGAGGTCGTGTTAGGGGATGACACAGTTGTCAGAGCTGTTGGGCGTGGGACCATTATATTTCAGAGAGAGTCCACGAGTCCCATGACTTTGAGGGACATATTTTTTGTACCTGGACTAAAGAAGAACTTGATATCAGTTTCCATGATTGAGGATAGGGGTCTTTGGGTGTCCTTCCTAGATGGACATGTGCGTGTATTCCCCAATACTGCAGGACCATCTGCCTCTTACACCATTGGAGTCATATGTGAGAAGTTGTACAAGATCTTGTTTCAGCCCCAACATGCTTTGACACATAGCCACGGCAGTGAGCTTTGTGAGCTATGGCATATGAGGATGGCTCATCTGCATCATCCAGATTTGAGGATGTTGAGGTACATGGTTACAGGTTTTCCTGAGTTCATCACTAATCACAGTGATGTATGCAGGGGGTGTTCTTTGGGAAAGTACACCCAAACTATTTTTACGAGAAGTGATAGCAGGTCAGCAAGAGTACTTGATTTGATACATTCTGACTTGTGTGATCCTATGTCATCTATTTCTCTGATAGGTTTTGAGTATTATGTGACATTCATCGATGACCATTCCAGGAAGACATTTATCTACTTTCTGAGGAGCAAGAAATCTGAGGAGGTCTTGCAGAGGTTCCAAGAGTTCAAAGCTCTTGTGGAGAACGAGACTGGGAGGAGGATTCGGGAACTCGGAGAAGATAACGAGGGTGAGTTTACCTCCAAGGAGTTCAATGAGTATTACATACACGAGTGCATGCAAATACATTTGACAATACCATACACTCCTTAGTAGAATGGAGTGGCAAAAAGGAAGAACCGATCTATTGTTGGAGTAGCGAGAGCTGTGTTACATGATAGGTGACTTCATTTATTTCTTTGGGAAGAGGCATGTAGTACAGTTGTTTACCTTCATAACAAGAGTCCCCATCGTGCCTCGGGGAACAAGAATCCCGAGGAGATGTTCTTTGGAAAGAAACCTGAGGTGAGTCATTTTCATATATTTGGTTTCCTGACTTTTTCACATGTCCCTTGTGAGAAGACGACAAAGCTTGAGCCCACATCAAAGAGAGGCATCTTTGTGGGGCATGATGAGACTTCGAAGGCCTTCTGTATTTATCTTCCTGCTCTTAGGAAGGTTGTTGTGAGGCAGGAAGTGAAATTTGAGGAGGAGTGGGCCTTCAAGAAGTCTAGAGAGTCAGTGCATGGAGAGCAGCAAGTTCCCAAATTTCAGGTAGCTTCACAGGTACCTTCAATATAGGTGACAGATTCATAGGTTGCTGGGGTTACTGGACCACAAAGTATAGGCACAGGATATTCAGATTCAATAATTCACCCAGCGAGTTCTTTGGGGACATGTTTCGGTTCTCAAGTCACGGGTTCACCAGACAGAGCTACCAGATCACAGATTTCACTGGTTGTTGGTTCACCTGCTCCTTGTACATAGGTTTTAGGGCCTTCTACTTCTGGGAGTTCCTTAGATGATGACATATCAGTTTGGGAGCAACCTTTAGGGAAGAAGAAGCCTAAATGGCTTTGGGAGACACTAAAGGAAGCTAAGGATTTTGGAATGCCCAAGGAGCCAGTGAGGACTATAGTGATGCCAAAGAGGTTGGGTATGGCCTTGGTTGCTAGTCTTCATGATTCAGAGCCATCTACTTTTGAGGAGGCCTTTCAGCATCATGTTTGGAGAGATGCCATGATGGAAGAGTACCATTCCATCATGAAGAACGATGTTTGGGAGATTGTTCTGAGACCTTAGGGGAAGTCATTGGTGACTTCTCATTAGCTTTACAAGGTCAATCATGTTGCAGATGGAAGTGTGGAGAAATACAAGGCTCGGTTTGTGGTGTGGTGGTTTTTACAGGTAGAGGGAGTTGATTATGATGGGACCTTTGCACCGTTTGCTCGTTATACTTCTATCATATCATTGGTTTCCATTACTACAGAAATGGGTTGGAAGATCCATCAAATGGATGTGAAGACTTCATTTCTCAATAGAATCATACAGGAGGAGAACCATACGGCTTTGAGATTCATGGGAGAGAGTCTCATGTGTGAAGGCTGAAGAAAGCCACGTATGGGTTGAAGCAAGCTCCTCGAGCTTGGTATTCCATGATAGACTCTTACTTATTGTCGATGGGTTTTCAGAAAAGAGTGAGATTGATGTGAATCTATATTTCATCATAGTTGGAGATGATCCGCTCATTCTTAAGTTGTATGTGGATGATTTGCTTATCATAAGTGAGGACAAACATATTGCAATTTGCAAGAGAGATCTTGCTTCAAAGTATGAGATGACTGACATTAGGTTGATGCATTATTTTTTGGGATTGGAGGTTTGGCAGGAGCTTGGTCATATTTTCCTGGGGCAGGGAAAGTATGCAAAAGATATTCTGAGGAGATTTCAGATGGAGGATTGCAGGCTGATGTCTACACCTATGGTTACCAACTAGAAGAAGCTTCATGCTTCTGAGGGAGAGTTGGTGGATCGTACCTTATATCGTTAGCTCATAGGGTCGTTGATGTATCTGGTCAACTCTTGGCTAGATCTGTGTTTTGCGGTGAACACTCTCAGTCAGTTCATGGTGGATCCTAGGAGTGTGCACTGGGTTGCTGCAAAAAATGTGTTGAGATACCTTGAAGGTACAGTGGATTATGGTCTAGATTATAGGAGATCGGATGGGGTTAGATTGATTGGCTTCATGGATTCATATTGGGCAGGTAGTGTGGCAGACCGGAAGAGCACTTCTGAATGTTGTTTCAGTTTGGGCCCGGCAATAGTTTTGTGGTTCAGTCGAAAGAAAAAATCTATTGCTTTGAGATCTGTAGAGGTTGAGTACATGGCAACCAGTCAGGCTAGTTGCGAGGCATTGTGGCTTCGCAAGTTATTGGTGGATTTATTTGATCAAGAGCTAAGGCCTACAGTGATTTACTGTGACAATCAGAGTTGCATCCATCTCTCTAAGAATCATGTATTTCACGACAGGTCAAAGCATATTGAGATAAGTTGGGTGTGGTGCAAAACACCTTTCTCGGTAAGAGAGAGTGTTGATTTTTGTACCTAGGAAAGTATTCCCCTAGTGACTTTTGTCTAAGTCATTAAAAAGGGAAAATTAAAGTGACCCTTGCAATTAATAACTTGAGATGAGTTTTAATTTTCAGTTTAGAGAATAAAGTGATTTTTTGATAAATTTAAGTGAGGTGAGTGAAATTAACTTAGGAGAGAATTAAAAGTGCATTTAATCTCATCCATCCATCTAATTGATTTTGGGCCTTTGGATTAGATGACTATTCAGTTTCCTCATTTAAACATCAAAAAAGGCAAGGGAAGGCATTAGAGTTTCATTTATGTTTTTCATGAGTTGAAGAGCACAGAAGGAGAAAAAAATGCAGACAGAGAGAGAAGAGCAGAGGGCACATTTTCCAAAACCGTAGAGCAACAGAAATTACATTTCCGTATAGCATGTTTCTCGAGGAAAATTTCTGGGAACGATTTTCAAGAAGAAGAGAACAAAAAAATTTGGGCACGAAATTACGTACAGTCCATGCAGTCCATACAATTCCGTACATCTCGTACAGTGGGAATGGAAATCGAGGTAGTCTGTACAGTCCGTACATACAGCGGTGGAAACGAAAATCGAGGGAGTTCATATAGTCATTTTGGCATGATTTTCAAGGCAGCTAATTGGCAAAAAATTTGACTGTAAAATTTCTGAATTCAGTCAATTTGTTGAGCACTATGGTTGAGATAAGTTTATCTCTTTTTTGTTGTACTTTTATTTTACTGCAGAAAAATAAAATTCTTTCTCTAGAACAGGTTTTCCCCAGAGGTTGGGGTTTTGCCTGGGTCTTTTGACCAAAAATTTCTGAGTCTGATTTTTTATGTGTGACTATGTTTTTAAATTGTTGCTCATTAAAAGTAGTAAAAATCTTCATTTGTTTCAGTCATAAATTGTTTATGAGAAATTACTTAATTTGCAACTGAAAGTAAATTGGGTTGGGTATTGAACAATGATGATAAATGGTGGTTGAAACTGGGTTGGGGGAATGCTGGAAAATTTACATTTTTGTCATTGGTCCAAGTGATCTATTCTTAGATATACCACTTGACTTCGATCTTTTACCAGAGGTTTTACCTTTTCCTATGTTTATTGGTTGACCTCTTACCGTCAATGTTTCGTGGGTCGCTCCTTCCATGTTCTTTCGTCTCATCTCTTCTAACAACAAAGATGCAACCACGTCATCGATCTTCATTGTGGTATTGTTTCTTCCAATAGTCACGACCAGGTTATCCCAAGAATCTGGCAATGAACACAATAGACCGATGCATTTCTTCTCCTCGTTGATTTTGATATCCACGGACAACAACTGGCCAATAACAATGTTGAACGTATTTTGGTGCTCTGTAATCGAGTCACCTTCACCCATCCTCGAAAGATATAACTTCTTTCGAAGGAACAACTTGTTAACCAGATATTTCGACTAGTACAAGTTCCCCAACTTTTCCCATAGATTCTTTGCAATGTCTTCTTCTTAGACATTTAGCATTATAGAATATGCTAACAAAGTCAAATCGTACTCCTTTCCTTTCTATCAATCTTTCGTCAGTATCCCTTCGATATATCTGTCAAAGTAGTTCCTATGTCGATTGCAATCCATTGTTCTCGATCTACAAGGAAATCCACTATTTTAAGCTTCTAAAACTCAAAAATTTTCCCATTAAACTTTTCAATTTCAATCATCAATGTGTTAGCCATTTTAACTATACAGCTCTAATACCAACTGTTGGTTCTTATACTGATTATAACATGTTTGCATATTGATTCATATAGTTAAAAACAAATAAACATACGCAATGGCACACGACATATTACACAAGAATTACCTTGGAAACCTCTCTCCTAGATAAAAATCAGCAAACCAATGTGCTTTCATTCATCTATTAATCAAACACTCTTGTAGGTATTTACAATCGTTACTTGCTAAACCACAAATTGCACTTTATTACATCACGTCGTGATCTTATTTCATAGACATTACATCTTATTTATAGATGCAATACAACTAATTGTTCATTAATGGCAATCCATAACTTCCTAACCACTTTTAGTTATTATGTTACAATTGACTTGACTGTGTCAACTTTGGTCGATTACCTATTGAGCTTTAATCATTCCGTCAACTTCCCATCGACCAATCATTTGCCTTCAACCAAACAACTATTCAAATCGGTCGATCGACCATACTTCCACTGTTTGTCACCTTCGACTCCAGTCGATTTACATGCAAATAATATAACATTCCTAGCAAAAATCCAATCCTCATTTAGAAATTGATATGGAGGGGATTCAGCCTTGAAACATGTCATTATCATACCAAAAATCCTTGCAACTATTGGGGTGTGTATCTCTAATAAGTTGCAATCTTTCAAATTTATGGACATAGAGCTTGTCTAGCTTATAAAACAACCCATCCAGAAGACAATAATCAACCTTACTATCACCTTCTTCTACATAAACTTGACATTGTAATTGTTGAAATGCCTATTTAAAGTCCTCATTTTTTGTATATATCTTATCGCATGCATCATGGGTGAAAAGGTCCATGTACATAAAAATTCTCAAAGTTGTGATCTTAGATGTGGGTGCCTTTGAAAACATGTTTGTTAATGAATTAGTTCTTACATTTGATGATGAAATGAAATTGTTATAAAACCGAATCAACTTATAGTGCATTGTTTGTTGAAACTTACTTTGGGTTGGGCAATACTGCAACCTAATTATAACCAAGTTACCAAACAACTATTTTTACCGGAATTTGGCATTTTTTTATTTTGCAAAATCAGAATTTAACTGTTTTTTAATATTGATTTTGATGGTAAAAATGGACTCAACACCCTCAAAAACCCTAAGCCTTAAGGGTAACCAAAATTCCAAAACTTTGCAACTCTAACCTGGATTTTGAAAAATTATGACTAGATTTTTCAAAATTGAGCCGAAAAAGTCCAACTATTCCAACCCAAATAGTCGCCCACCATCTCGTGAGTCTGAGACTCCCCTGTTCTTACCTGTTCCTGGATCTGCATCGACGATCTACTGCTATTGTCCCCTGTTTGGTGTTGTCTCGTTCACTCCTTTCATGTATTCAACGTTATTACATGCTCAAATGTCGGCTGCAATTTTGCCCTGTAGACATCCCGAACACAACACCATACACAGCTGCCAGGAATGTGTGAATCATTCCAACTCCCTTTTTAAGGAAGGCTCTATAATAGGTCAAGATCTTAAAGAACCCTATCAATAAAATAATTTTACTACTCCAACGCTTTTTATGACTCCAACGCATCACAGACAAACCCCAAAATGCAATTTTAGCCTTCTGTTGAGATTGCAGAGAAGCATTCAAGGATTTAAAGAATTATGTAATGTAAATTGGCTTTTCCTTGTTTTGAAGCTGGGAGGCCCCTGAAAGGCAATTTTAGCCCTCTGAAAAAGAAACTTCAATTAGGCAGCAGCTGAGTTGTATGCATCGAATATCGTTATCCAATCCTTGGTATCATTTTTTTAAACATCATCTCAAAGATTATGAAATAACAACAATGGAATAGCTTTTATTGCTCCACATCAATGGAATGGCTCTTATTGCTTCACAGTACAGACAGCTTTGCCGTTTAAATCTATTTCAAGGAACATATCCACAGTGGCATATATGTCGTAGAGGTTGTATGGTTCCGATTCCGATATTTCTATTTTCCATTGTTGGCATCCTTGAGTTTAACTGGCGAAAATAATCCCGACTTTCATGATTACTTGTAAAATTCATGGTGGACGTCTAGTTTTAAATTTGAACTTTGAAGTAAAGCTGTATGACAGATTCAAAATCTGGTATGGGTCAACTTCCTATCAATTTAGGAAACATCTACACAGATCAAATCAGTTCTAGATATTTTAATTTAAGATAAATTTGTGAAAGAATTTTATTTCATCCTACACCCATTCTATTACGAAAAAGTATAAATATTAAAAAATTATAATTACATATTTTATATACTTTTACTTTCATCCTGAGTTTTAAAAAAGTAGTGTTTTTTTAATAGAGACCAGAAGGTGTCAGGTCTAGATCTTCACGAACCCTGTCAACAAAATAATTTTCTGACTCCAACGCATCACAGACAGACCTTCCTGAAAGCCAAAATTGAAATTTAGAGCCTAACAAAACATCCAACTTACTTAACGGTGCCACTGGCTTGCTGATGCCACATCTAAGAAAATACGTATACTCTACTCAAAGAACTCAGGTTAACGAGTCTCCCAGAAAATAGAAGTCGTAAATATGTCAAGATAAACAGTCTTGCAAAAGTGTGCTGCAAGAAAATAATTTTAGGGTCACTTCTCAACACTACATGAATGGCCAAGCCAATTTCACGAGTAACTCTTAGAGAGAGTCTACTTTATATACTTTGTATAATCAATAACATGGATGGTAATTTTGACTTTATTGCCATACTTTATATACTTTGTATAATCAATAATATGGATGGTAATCTTGACTTTATTGCCATTTCTATCTGCTAAGAGGTTCCAGTAAAATCCTAATATAAATGATAAGCTATGTCATTTGGTTTGTGTTAATGTTTCTTTACTTCTCTATGTTTCTTTCCTTCTCATGTGTTTATAACTATTTTATTTTATATTTTTTTAATATATATTATTAATTTATTGTCTTTCCCAACCCATAGTTTCCTACAAATTTGGGGAAACTTCTAGATGTATCAAATACTCATACAAACTTTTGCAACATAGATTACTCCACACTAATATCTTCAAATGCACATGGTAACAATGTTCCTATTTCCAAAGAGCATGAACATAATGGTGCGTGAATGTAATTTGTAATGATGTTTTCAAACAATGAACACTGAACATTAAATATGATGGTAAGCTGCCGGTCATTTTGCAATTTGTAATGTACAAGTGTTAATTAAAAGTTTGCATAGTATGATTTGATAATAAATAGTACTGATGATGATCTACAATGATAATACCTTCAATGATAATACCTTTGATGATCATGGTCTAGTTCTAAATCTAAATAATGAATGGTAATCTTAAATTTTTGAATCAGAATTCAAAATTAACAGTCACAGTTCTTCAATAAATGCTAGGTAGTTGGATTTGAAACTGCAATCCTGCTCATTGATGTGTTAACTATTATGACCATGGACTCAAAATGAGGTGAGCAAACAGCCAGTTATTAAACAGGAAATAACCAAATTTAGCTGCAGCAAAGACGGCAAACATGGAAAGACCAGGGCATATCAATTCCTAACCACATCAACCTTGCTATTGGTTTCAACAATGTCGGAGCAAATCTGAAATCAACAAAATTGTTGTCGGATTTCAATGTGTAGTGCTCTCGTTACAAATATAGAATAGGTTGCTGTGCCTGAAGGCATGTAGCAACGGTTGTTGGAATCAATCGAATACCCACATGGGAAACAAAATTTTGAATAGCCACAGAGGAAAATCCATCAAATGGGCTCTTTTCGTTGACAAAGGACTGAGGATGCAATGAATAAATCCAGTGGAAATTGAAAGGAAACAGCTACATGTATGATGTAATGTTTGCTTTCGAAACCAGCAGAACACATACAGCTATAATATTCCTAGACTGGTACAGCGACCTTTGGTTCTGTCTCAGCCTGTAAGCTCTGGTAGTACTCCACCAACACTTTCCACCCACCCGGACACATGAAACCATCAGGAGGATTCTCCCCATTCCTTGCATAACTACGCATCTGTACCATGGAAATTGTACCAGTCAAATTCTCCGTAATTTCTATTAGCCTTATAAGGAGAAAAACAGGTCCATCAAAGCACATGAATTAATCAACAGACAGGCATTAGCGTTAATCACAGAAGTGCTTAGATTGGCTAATATTTAATATGATTTGTCAATTATAACCAGTGATACAGTCTCGTGAACGGTGCATCCATAATCTACTACATACCTTGGTGCCAGAAATGAACAGAAAATCTTGGGGCCGTGATGGATCAAAAAATGCCATTTTCTTTTGCACTTTGTCATAGGCAGCAACCTGTGCAGATTTCAAGAGGAACCCGTTACAAATCTCGGATTGAGTTGCTAAAACGTTAAACAGTCATCAGGTAAAACAAAAAACTGCACCAAGCTGGTATATTTCACTGAATGACCATTACATGCAATACTAAGAGAACATAAAATGCCCTGTAAACCACATTGATTCAAAGTTTAAAGTAAATTGTGCCTAACAAACATATATTATTAGCCCAATGATTAGTAACAGCAGTATTTGTTAAGTTCCCACAGCTCATCAAAAATAGACAACCATTTATGCTCTATGCAACTAAAGTACAAAGAGAATAGTCCATACCCTAAATGGCAGAATGTTGAGCCTCTCAAGGCCAGGGGCCATACTCAAAACCATCTTCCCGTGATCTGGGTCATACAAGTCCCTTTTCTCCACAGGATGGCTCATGCCAGCAGGATCACGTCCCACAATATAAAAGTCAGCCCCTGCATTTATCCTTGCCTTTGCATGCCACTGGACTTCTGTTGGTCCTGCATAATGCATGGGTGACGGAAAAATAGCAACGACTGTTTTAGCTGGGTCAAGCACACCTTCTTCAAGAACCTGAGAAAAAAGAGAACAAAAAGTTAATATGATGACACAAAGGTAAGTAAGTCTTGTGCTAGTGAATTGACCTTCCAAGGACTGCACCTGGTCCTGATACTTAAATTTGCACAAGCAGTAAACTAATATAAAGAATAATTACCTTCTTGTGTTGTTCCATTCGCACACTAAGAGGCACATCATCTGCCTTTGTATAGCCTCCCAATGGATGAAGTAGCAAAATAGGATTTTTGTATCCCATTGCAAGAAGGCGCCTACGGGTGTCAGTCATTAGTAAGGCATGCCCATTGTGTACAGGATTTCTCAGTTGAAAGGCAAAAACAGCATCAGCCTCACGTCTCTCAAACTCTTCACGGAGCTCCTTCGGAGATAGCCTGTAGTGATCAAGACCATCATTGTACTTGATCCGCTCAAGGACCTCCAGATCCCCTCCAATTAGCCAATTTCCTGCAGAAGTGATTACCTCTTCCGCATAGGGCAATCCTGGTGCTGTTGTTCCCCATGTTCTGGCAATCCTTTCCTCTTTATTGTGTCTATATACCTCAATGCTGCAAAAGGGAAAAAAGCTTGGGCTCAATCATTGTTGCAACCTTAAAGAAAAAGACAAAGACAATTGGCGATCATGCCTGATGATTGATCATTGTTAAAGAAAAAAGTTAAAGAAGAGAGGACTTTTGAACTATCATTTCTGATTAACTATGGATCAAAGTTTAAATAATGACCAGTTTTTCATGATTTTGATCGGTAGTTCACAGGGATAATGACTAAGTTCTCATGATCTTGATTGGTAGTTCAAATGGATTCAAAGTTTAAATAATGACTAATTTTTCAGGATCTTGAATGGTAGTTCACAGGGAAAACTAGTCAAATGAATCACATAACATCAACCATTACCTACTGGTTTTTCTGGGGTAATCAACTCTTCACATGAGTAAAGTGGGCTTGAAGCCAATAAAATCATTCGATTAAATAGAACTTCAACACTGATATAGATGCTGTTACATATTAAGACTATTACAAGAAAACAAACTTTAAAATGTTACACGTGTTTCCATAACAACGCATTTTCCAGCACTACAGAGGAAAGGAAAATTCCTGATGATAAATTATTCTGCTCCACCTAATTCCCCATCTTTCCCCTAATCTTTACTCCGCTTTACACCATTTTAAGAAAATCATAAATGACTCAATAACTCACTCAAAATTTCAAAAGTAAATGTAATTTACATTATAGAAGTTTGTATATCGTGCTAGACAACAGAAGCCCAAATCCTGAGTATATGGGCTAATATTAATGAGGGGTTTTTCTTACTTAAATGAATTCTGTCTACCAGCATCCCAACCATAAAATTTGCAAAAATATCCTTCTATAGAAATAGAGTTCACCAGAAGTAAAGGGGAGAAAGAAGGAGAAACGAATATTACTTACTTGCGAAGAATCGCCACAAGATCGCCAGTTGGGCCCAAAAGAGAAACATCCTTGGAATTACCAATGGCGCCCTTCTGTAAGTCATCTATGGCCAACACAATAGGAATGGACATATTGACAATGGAATCATCCTCCAACCTGAGGAAATTGAAATGAAGTGCTTGAAGGAACTCGGCTTGTCTCATGAAGCCACGGAGAGGATTGGCCCATCCTTCGCTCAGAACATGAACCCATTCTAAATCAATCTTACTTATCTGAATCTGAGGCAAAGATGCAGCCTCGTCCCTCTTTTTAGCCCTATCGATTTCGGGAACCACCAAATCCACCAACTTCCCTCCATCAGGCTCAATCAGAGAAGACCTAACACTGAAACCCTTTCTCAATACAATACCAGAAGATGAAGAAGAAGACGACGACATTGGAGATGGAAATAAATTCCGCTTGGAGCTAAAAAGCACAGAATTTTTCGACAAGGAATTGTGGATGGGCTCATTCAACATAAACCCAGAAACCAATGGGCAACCCTTAGTAGATGCTTTAGCAACAACGGCACCTGCTAATGCCATTTGTACTAAATGGGCCCCGCTTTTCAACGTAATTAACGAAAAAAGAAATGCACTTGATATAAACTTTATGCCTCTAATTGGCCTTCAATTTGGGCAGGAAAAAAATCGTACCCACTCCGATTTCGGCTTAAATGTCTTCAGAAATTTCTGGGCAGAAAAAAATCGCAACCCTTCAGATTTCCTCTTAAATGCTTCAGAAATCTTCAGGTGGGTGTTCCGCCGTTGAACTCTTTTGTGTGGAGATCTTCACGCCAGCGCTAGCGAATGCAGTTATTGTTCCTCGGAATGGGCGTGGCAATGCCCCAACTTGGACAGGCCAGAAATGTCTGGCTTGAGGCTAAATTTTGCAACTGGTTAGCACAAATCTTGAGACAAAGATTGAAGATGGCACTTGGGTATGTGAGCGGCATCGCCGAGCTTTAAATTCGAGGTGGTTTGCATTAGGCCGACGAGTCGGCGGCGTGATAGGGGCATGGAATGGATGGGTATTTGTTTTACGGAATCTTCTGCCCAAGGCTATTTGGGGGGATGAACCTGGCCTTATTCTGGTCTCAGGACCCGGGATCTTTGACCCAATCCTCATGTTTTAATGGAGTTTTATATAAACATGAAGAGTTTGTGTCTAAATTCGTAAGTGATTCTGTTTCTTCCGTGTGGTTTCGCCCTTTATCAAGATTTATGCTCCTTCTTGGCCACAAATTCTACTTTATAGCAAGAATTAGAATTTGTTGTTTTTCTTCTGTCTCTGGTGGATATTCTATTTCATCATAATTTGTGGTGGATTTAGGAAATAGGTTCTTGACCTGGAGATGGACATTTCAATCATTTTTTTCACACAAAAGGTTTTTCAATATATAAAAATGCTGAAATATGCGAATCGATTTTCATTTTGCCTTTTGACTTCTCTTATTTTTATTTTTATTTTGACTTTTGGTCAAGATACCCTGATTTTTTTAAAGGAACGTGGCATCTAATACATGCTTTTGAAGATACATTGTACCTAGACCATTTTGTTAGATATTGATGGTATTTAGTCGATTTTTTTCCATTTTTTATATGATCTAATTTGTATTTCGTCTACATTACCGAGAGAAATTGCATTTGGTAACAATTACGTTTTGGTTGGAAAAGATAGTGGCGTAAGGGTTTTGGTTAAACATTGCATTTAATTATTCATTACGGAATCATCATAAGACTTTGTCCAAACTTATTAAAATAGAGACTTTTTCTGAAAAAAAATTTATTAGAGGGTTACTTTACCTAAATTATATAATTTATTCAATTATTGTAAAGGGTTTAACAAGAGCATAATGTCACTTACAAGAATTGAATTTTTTAGAAGAAAAAAAGTTCCTTGTTATTTCATAAAATCAAAGGTAACATGTGTAAAATGCAGCTAACAACACAAGAGATAGCTCTCAGTCAAACTCAAACAAACAACAAAACAAGGGACAATCAGAGTCGGTGACAGTAAATTGTCGAGGACATCATGCATCAGTCTAATGAGGGCACCATGTGCAAACAGACCTCCATGCAGCAAAGTATCATTACAAAGTTACTAGCGGAACATCATAAAAAAAACATGCATCTTAAAGCATGAAAGCTGCAGAAACTCCCTCGAAAATCATTTCTCCATCCATAAGTTCTTCAAAATAGATAGACCACACAAGAATGGTCACTTCCGATTTAGACAACCTATCGGCTACCATGTTGTGCTCGCAATAAATATGGTCTAATAGGAGATCAAAGACTGCAATAAGGAAGAAGTACAAGAGCACCAATGATCCAGCTCCAACACCTTTAATCTAGACAACTTGTTGGCCCAATCCACAATCACCTTAGAGTCCCCAGCAATGAAGAGGGAAAGAAAACCAAAGATAGATGAAATATGCAGAAGGCCCCAAAGGGATAAGAGTTCAGCTCTAGTATTCGTGTTAGATCCGCAACCCATATTTACCATAAAATAATGTGATGAAGAAATATACAAAACCATACCTGCCCCACACCAACCATCAATAGCCACCCCATCAAAAAAACCAATAGGAAAAGAGAGAGACGGAGGAGAACCTATATCACGGCGAGATTTGGAAATAATCAAGACCGAAAAAGCCTAGAACAAACCCAAGATGGTAGCTGCACAATGATGGATCGAAGGCCTCTTATCTTCAAAGATCTATGAATTCCTGGATCTTCATATAGCCCAGCAGAAAAAGATCGAAAGATAAAGCATATCAATAGCAGCATCAATCCAGCTTGTCAAATTATCGAGAAGAGAAAGATCTTCCCAACAGAAAGGAAGAGTCAACAAGGTTGAAATAGCATCATGGGATGCCTTACTAAAGAGGTAATCTGTAAATAAATGGTCAATAGTTTCCTCCTTCGCATAGCATAAACTACAACGGTTAGGACAGCACCATCCGTGTTTAGACAGGTTATCCCTAGTAAGAATTCTATTAGCACAACATAACCCTAAAAAACATTTAAACTTCAATGGTTCTTTCCATTTCTATAACCTATATTGCCACCAATCAAACGCAAAGGCACCAGAGACTGAACAATGGAGAGATAAGCATCCTTGGCGGTTATAGCCCCATACTTTTTATTGAATGACCATACCACAATATCCTCACCAATCATCAACCTGATGTTGGCCTAGTTAAGACAGCCAATGTAACGATCCCATGCCAAACACCGTTCATCTTCAAATTGAAAATCAGGAGACATAAGCCAATAGGAATATGTGCTAGCAGAGGCACTCCAATTGCGAACTTGATTAAGACCAGCGAGCCCCAGATTATTTAGATAAGAGACCAAATCATGGGGTAAGTAGGAGGCCTCTTCCAATCCAACAATTGGATCCAGACCGATTAGAATAGAAATACCATTACCAACTTTCCAACATGACGCTTTGCTGAGCCAAAAGAAAACCCTCATAAAATCGTTCCAGAATAGGGAAGTACCCTAAACAGACTTCTCCATAATCCTTAGCCATTGAGAGAAAGAAATATTTTTAAGATACTTAGCTTGTAATACCCGACTCCACAAGAAATATTTTTAAGATACTTAGCTTGTAATACCCAACTCCACAACCTATTACCAAAAAGGGCCAACCACAAAGTTTTCAAGCGAAGGTCCATACTAAACTAATAAAGATTTTCGATATTCCAGCCACCATAAGAAAAAGGTTTAGCAATGTTCTCCCATCGAACAAGATGCATTCTATTTCTAGAAGTTGGGCCTTTCCAAAGGAAATTGAAAATACACTCTTCGATCGCCTTCATAATACAACCAATAATGTTGTCCAAGGAGAACCAATAGACCGTGCTGCCCAAAAGCACATATTGATTGAGAATAACACGACCTCCCAAAGACAGAAGACGATAGAACCAATGGCCAAGACGTTTTTCAAAGAATTTAACCATCCAACGCCAAACATTGATGTGATAATTGTTAGGTTTAATTCTATAACCAAGGTAATTAAACCCATCGTCCAACTCTTCTACTTTATATGACATTAAAGCCAATATGCAATTCACTACCTCATATTCCATACCATAACTAAGGAGACCAGAATTCAAAGGGATAATCAACATACCCAATGCATAACAAAATATATTAATAATGCTTGAGAAACATTCCCATTCATCTATAGAACCCACATCGAATAAAATCACATCATCAACAAACAAGAGATGGGAAATAATAGTCGAAGGAGAAAACCTGATCCCCTGGAGTGAACCGTCACCTTTCATGGAATTAAGCATGAGGCTTAAGCCTTCAATAACAAGCAAGAAAAGTAAAGCGGACAAGGGGCATCCCTATCGCAGCCCACATGATGCAGAGGAAAAATCAGAAGGGGAGCCATTAACAAGTACCGCAAAACATGTTGAAGTGACACGGGACATGATCCAATTAGTGATTTCAACAGGAAATCCTATCTGAAGAAGAATTAATCTCAGAAACACCCAATTTACTCTGTCATAAACTTTATTAAGGTCCATCTTAAGAACCAGCACATCCATCTTTTTATTCTTGATAGTGTGTAAACATTCTTGTGTAATCCCCATAGCCTCCAAGATTTGTCTATTGCCCAAAAAACTGAACTGTTCATTAGAGAGAACCTTCGCCAACTTAGGCTTCAACCTAATAGCAATAATCTTAGCAATGATTTTATAGGCCAGATTACATAAAGAAATCGGATGGAAATCCGATAAATATTTAGGCTTTGTACATTTAGGAATAAGAGTGATAAATGTCGAATTGAGAGCCTTTGACACATAACCCTCCAAGTGAGATGTTCAATGGCCTCCAAAAAATCCTTACTCGTTAAATCAAAGAAGGACAGGAAAAGTTCAATAGTCCATCCATCTGGACCTGGACTTTTATCCTTAGCAAAACCTTTAGGAGTAGCTTCCACTTCATGTAAAGAGACCTCGTGACCAATATCAATCACATCCTCAACCAAAAAGAAAGTCAGAAAATGTTTAATAACATTGAGTTGGTCCGTAATCCTAACATCACCACTCTCTTTGAACAAGGATGAGAAGTAATTGACAGCTTCAATTTTTAGTCGGGTTTGAGAGTGATACCATTTCCCATGCCCATCCTTTAAATACCAAATGGAATTTATATTACGTCTAGCATCCACAAAACTATGAAAGAATTTGGAGTTTGTATCCCCATGTTCCAGCCAAACTGCTCGACTCTTAAGTCTCATAGACATAACTTCATGCTCTATCAGATAATTTTTTTGAGCTTTCAAAATCTGCCAAACGAAGGGTATCAACAACTGATAAAATACTTGGAGTGTAAGACCTCAGAATATCATGTATATGATGATCAATATCAACAAGCTCCAAATCATAACAATGTTTTTTTACCCGTTCCCAATCAGTAACCGTGTGCTTTAACTATTTAAACTTAAAAACTAAACTTTGCATAGCATCACAACCCTCCAGTGGTTGAAACTCTGACCAAACATATTTGATAAAACAAAAGAAATCCAATTCCCTGAGCCAAGAATGATTAAATTTAAAAGGATAATTAGGCCGCTCCACTTCCACCTCAAACTGAAAGCAAATTGGAAAGTGATCATAAATGTCCGAAGGTACCACCCAGGAGCAGTATCTCTTCAAAGAGGTACAAAGTGATTCATCCATAACAAACCGATCCAACCTCTTACCGATACCCAAATGCCGAGATCTGATAGGGAGGGTAATAATAAATCCTCCAACCATCCAAGGTATCAAATTTAACATGTTTTATCTTGAAAATCATAACCTAACTCCTTTATATTTGAACTCACGACTTATTAGGAAGAAACACATGTTCCTAACCATTAGGCCCACTCAATGTGATTTCCTTTTTAGTTCTTCTTTTCCATTTAACAGATCATTATCATATACTTAAAAATTAGTGGTCCCTTGAGAAGAAATGTTTATATTTATCAAGAATAACCTTCCTAAATCCAATTGAGTATCTATAGACTACTTAGCTCCCACGAGAAACACATGCATAATGACCCCTCAGGTCGAATTGAGGGAATATATATATATACATATATATATATATATATA